>JAKUBG010000078.1:0-16282 GCA_030563145.1 Schwanniomyces polymorphus var. africanus
GCAGTCATAGTTTGAACATAACAAGTCCATGATGGGAAATTACCTTTCTCAATTGACTCATGAAGATCTTGACCAGCATGATCCGGATTATCAGCTTTTAAGGCATGTGATTCCTCATTAGTTAAGTTTTTGATACCTTGATCAGTCTTGAGGTGAATTTGCACATAATGGAAGTCACCATCTTTGTTGATCCACTTATAGGTATGAGCAGAATAACCATGCATGTGTCTATAATTAGCAGGAGTACCACGATCAGAAAACACAAACATAACATTGTGTACTGATTCAGGATTGTTACACAAGAAGTCCCAGAACATATTCACATCCTTAAGATTAGTTTGAGGATCTCTACTCTTTTGGGTGTGAACTAAGAATGGGAATTGAACTCCATTCCTAATGAAAAAGATAGGACTATTAATATTAACCCAATCGATAACACCTTCTTGTGTGTACAATTTTACTGCAAATCCACGAGGGTCACGCTCAGAATCTGCAGTTCCCTTCTCACCACCCACAGTGGAGAACCTGGTAAAAAGTGGAGTTTTCTTACCAATACCATTGAGGAAATCAGCACACACTAAGTCAGAGACATCATCGGTGACCTCAAAATAACCATGAGCACCAGAACCCTTCGCATGAGCAACACGTTCAGGAATTCTTTCACGATCAAAGTGGGCCAACAAGTCAATAAGATGGTGGTCCTGAAGAAGAGCTGGGCCGTATTTTCCCATCTTTATCATTGCATTTGGATTGGTTACTGGACATCCATTGGAGGTTGTATAAAGTGGAACGGAGTATTTATTCTGAGATGACATAACTGTTATTTATTTATAGATATAAAAATTATAAATTAATACTTCTAACTTCTTTTTATATATTTCTTAAATGGTGTGTTTAGTAATGCATCATTTTCATTCGTCAATAGCAAAACCTGAAACCATTATGCATGCAACAAGCATAGCAGCAAGGGTTACCTTCTACCAATTCTCCTCGCAATTACATAACCTTGTAATGCAAACTCTTATGTACATGATTACATTCATGGGAATGTCCCCTCATTTCATATATTGCTCCCACATGGCTATCAACCTATCGTAAGAATAGTACGTATTGACAATATTAATCGCTCGGTTACTCTATAAAATTATTTACTCGGAAGGGGAATAATTTCGCGGAAATAAAATATCTCAATATCCAGATAGCGAAATATTTTTAATGATATTGTTAATGTTGCATTAAGACACAAACTTTATGTTGCAGATATGATCATTTCTTTTAGAAACGGAGCAAGCTGAGTTGAAGCTCTTTCAATTTAGAAAGAAGTAAGTAAAAATAAATTGTGGTTTGTTCAATTGACAACGAAGCGAGCATAGGTAAATCGAAGTATAAAGGTGAATTGTATTGCTATTAATATGTCTAATAATAGCCAGTAAATGAATATATTTCCTGTTTAGTAAATAATACAATCACTTTAGGCACAATCAATAAATTTCTAGCTTAATCTTATTAACTCTTCCTTCTATAAATATGAGCCCTGCTGCTTCTCTTGCAGCACAACCACGCATAACCGTAATAGCTTAAACATCTAATATGAAATTCGACTTACAGATATGCTGTAGCCAGAAGCTTTATATGATTCTAATAATAAAGCAAACCCCACAGCTAGAATCCCCACAGCTGGAATGGTATAAAAGGGTTCAATTGAACTTACTTTTTCCTTTCTTTCTAATTATTTAACATTTTAATTAATCTTACTTAGTATATTTCAAAGAAAAATGGTTCAATCTCATTACGACTTTATTATTGTTGGTGGTGGTACTGCCGGAAACACTGTTGCTGGACGTCTTGCTGAAAACCCAAACGTCAGTGTTTTGGTAGTGGAAGCTGGTGTTGCTAACTCAGCTGATCTTCCAGAAATCACCACCCCTTCTAATGCCATGAATCTTCGTGGAAGTAAGCATGATTGGGCATATAAGACAACTATGGTCAAACGTGATGACTATGAAAGAATTGAAAAGCCAAACACACGTGGTAAGGCTCTTGGTGGTAGTTCTTCCCTTAACTACTTTACCTGGATTCCTGGTTGTAAGCCTACCTTTGATAGGTGGGAAGAATATGGTGGTAAGGAGTGGACCTGGGATCCTCTCGTCCCATACCTCAGAAAGAGTGTCACATACCACGATGATCGTGGACTTTATGACCCATCCTTGAAGAAGATTGGTGCTGGAGGTCCAATACCTGTTTCACATTCGGAACTTGTTGACGAGTTAGAGCCATTCCGTGAAAATGTTATTAAAGCTTGGAAATCTGTTGGTAAGCCTTACACCGAGAACATTTATGATGGTGAAATGATTGGTCTTACACACTGTACTGCTACCATCTATCATGGTAAGCGTTCTGGTTCCTACCTTTTTGTCAAGAACAAAAAAAATATCACCATTATTCCAGAAGTTCATTCTAAGAACTTAATTATTGATGCTTCTAATACTGCCAAGGGTGTAGTTGTCATTGATAAGGAAGGTAAAGAGCATAGCTTCTATGCTACTCGTGAGGTTATTGTTGCCCAAGGTGTCTTTGAAAGTCCAAAGTTATTAATGCTTTCAGGTATTGGTCCAAGAAAGGAATTAGAAAGCAATGGTATTGAAGTCAAAGTCGAATCTCGTCACGTCGGTCAAAACTTATTGGATCATCCAGGTGTACCATTTGTCTTGCGTGTCAAAGACGGTATTTGTGTTGATGATATTCTTATGCGTCAAGGTCCTAAAAATAAGGCAGCACAAGCTCAATACGAGAAGAACGGATCCGGTCCAGTTGGTTCTGGTCTTTTAGAATTGGTTGGTTTCCCACGTATTGATGAGTACTTTGAGAAGGACTCATTATACCGTGAACGTAAAGCGGCCAATGGTGGCAAGGATCCATTCTGTCCAGAAGGTCAACCACATTTTGAACTTGACTTCGTTGGTATGTTTGGTACCGCCTTCCAATGGCATTTCCCTACACCAAGAGAAGGTTCTTATATCACCATTGTTGTTGATTTAGTCCGTCCTGTTTCTGATCCTGGTGAAGTTACTCTTAACAGCAGTGATCCTCTTGAACAACCAAAGATCAACTTGAATTTCTTTGCCGATGAACTTGACATTGTTGGTATGCGTGAAGGAATTAGATTCACATATGACCTTCTTACAAAGGGTGAAGGATTCAAGGATCTTGTTGTTAATGAGTTCCCATGGGAAATGCGTCTTGATGATGAAAAGGAAATGAGATGGGCTGTCTTGGATAGATGTCAAACTGCGTTCCACCCATGCGGTACTAACCGTTTATCCAAGGATATCAGCCAAGGTGTTGTTGACCCAGAACTTAAGGTTCATGGTGTTAAGAACCTTCGTGTAATTGATGCTTCTATTATCCCAGTTATTCCAGATTGTCGTATCCAAAACTCGGTGTATATGATAGGTGAAAAGGGTGCTGATATGATTAAAGCTGCTCATAAGGACCTTTATTGATAAGTATTTAGTTATTTTTATCTTTAAATTAGCGGTACAATTAGTGATTAAATTTGATTTAAGTGTTTTAAGTTAATACAAGATATCTTCTATCTTAACTACTACCAATGGAATTATATATACAATGTTTATATTGGATTCAACACAATAATGACTTGTCAAGTAGAATATTTCAGTTCTAAATATCATACTTAAGTGAATCTGCAATGCACTTTTTTGATTTTTAATGGGAATATTATTAGTATTCATGTTAGTACGATATATATGCTAGTGTGTATAATTATATGTTATTATTTAATCGTAATATTGAAGGGGAGATCTGTAATGTTTCTCCGTGTTGTCCATTAGTACTGTTAAGTCCAGGCTATTTATTTCATTTGCTTGACTATTTTGAATTAGACTACCAAATTGAAGCATGGTTTCAAGACTTTCAAATGTTCCTAATTTTTCAGAGTCTGCTTTGAGAGAGTATTCAATATTTGTAATCGGTGTGGGCATATCATTAGTGCGAGTTTCGAACATATCTAGTTTGATGAACTCTTCATCGGAAATATCAGTCAATAATATATCAAGATTTTTAGAATTATTTGCTACTTTATTAGATGGAAACTGTAGCTCGGTTGCAGTAAATGGTGTTCTTACGGTACCATCTAGTGCTGGTATAGATATATTTGTATTTATCAATTCAGAGTGCGCCATTGGTGACTGAAGAATTTCCTCTTTATTCTCATTCTCATCTTCATTGCAAGAACTAGAGATATTATTACTTATTTTGCTATCGTTCATTACCAATTCCTTTTCACCAAGTTCAATTGCATCCTTTTCTTTCTTAATCCTTTCTTTTTCCTCTAATTCCTTCTCTCTTATGCACTGCCTTCTTCTCTCATTGTATTCTTCAAAATACTTCGACGCTATATTGACACTCTTATTATCATCTGTTACAAGATTAGCTGCAATTATGGTACCATTTTCCCATTCTATAGGTATGTTCTTCACTAGTCCCTCTTCATTTAATAAGTAGGATATCACATCGTTTATTGGTACACATTGTTTATCACCAATTATCTGCTCTAAGAATTTTAAATGGGGTCTTGCCATTAAGATTATTTTTTCTATCCCTTTAGTTAATAAATCCATTCTAGTTTCTAATAACTCCACATACCCATTAGGAACCACTTTATCTCTAGGTTTGATATTTTCACTATATGTACAAATTCTGTTCTCCTGAACACATTTTGAGCAGGGTTGACAGCCATCACATTTCGTTTTTTTTATCCGACATGGATAGCATGCCTTACTTACTCTTTTTTTTTTGTGGAAGTGTCTAGCTTTATGGAGTGAATTAAATTTTACAGGTGGTGCTAATAAATTATTTACCATAATTGTTATTGTTTATTTCAACAATTGATTGAGTTAATTTATTTTAGAGCAATTTGGTTAACATTTATTAATTCACTCATTAATTCACGCAACATATCCGAACATCACTAAATGATGATGAAATTTTAGAAACTCGCATAATATGCTCCCTGTGATTATTGAAAGAGACGTGCATGATAAATGTTTTCTAGTTATCTCTATCTCATTATCATTCCGGTTATTGCTTTACTAATACGAGTTTGGTAACTTTTGTCCTTTCCAGCCTTGAAAATTTTTGATTCACTGCCAAATCTTTTAGCAATTAAGAATATTAGACGACATTGTGTGAAATACTTTCCAAATTTCTTTCATTACCAATACCATGAGCTATCAAAAAATGCCTATAGGATTGTTATCTGAACCAATTTGTTCAGGAGAGGACAATCAGCGCCGCATCTGCTGTAGTAGTTGAAGTAATTAAATGCATCTCTACGCCTTTATATGCAGATGTATCTTTTTACTTACATTCTGTAATAATCAAAGTATATGTAGGATTATTTTTGTACATGGGGGGTCTCAAGTGCATATATCCTCCCCTCTAAGAAAAATCTCGGTTGTGATGCACCACTTTCTTCGCCACAGCTGTAGAAAGCAATCCATTCTTGCTTTTCCAGAGCATTTTTTAATGTCTGCAGCACTGAATATATTGAAAGAAGTTCATTTGGGTTTAATTTTCGTTACATTTGTAATTGTATTATTTTGAAAGCAAATTGACTTAGAATAACTATTTGTTATATGTAAAATATTCCATATTCACTAAAATCCTAATGTAGGAGTAAAACACGAAGAAATAATAATTATATCTACTCAAGAAAAAAAACTACTAAGTTATATCAAAGTATTCTTGAACATCTCTAGTCTATATTTGTATTTATACATATTAAAAATCACAATAGTAATTGTATTCTTATTTATCTGCTTTTGGATATGTTAGAACTCACATATTTTTCCTACCTTTTACTAAGAGAACCTGAAAAATATCCACGAAGAAAATTTGCATTAAATACTTAGTTAAAGATTTTTCAGAGGGTGTACCATAAATGAGCCTTGGAAGGATATATTTATTTAGAAAAGAATGTTTATTGCTGGATCTTAACTTAGTCTAATATTCACTGAAATGAGTTAATAAACTGTTATTGGTTCATAAGTCAAGCCGACATAAAGTTACATTTATTTGAGTAAAAATACCGTAATTTGGATATTAAATTAATATAATTATCATCCTAATAGAGGAGTTCGCAGAAATGCAATTGTAATATTTTGTTGATCTTCCTAATTTAAATCTTATGTTTAAGGAATATGACATAATACTTTAGCAGTCGTATTGGACGAAGGTATAGGCATGTAGGTTATACATATAACGCCTGTCAAATGAGAATAACCTGGGGTATATCTGGAAAATTCGCGGAAATATCTGGATTTAGGTTATTTCCGCGAATTCTCTAATCGCTTCAACTCATGTAAATTGTTGCCAAGACTTGAGAGATATAATGTGATAAGACTATTTAGAAAATTTTTGGAACTATAGTTAGGAATTTAATTCCGACTATGGTAAGAAAAAAAAAAATATTATGAAATTGTAACTGAAGGGTTTTGGATGTAAGTTATATTGGCTGTAATTTCGTGCGTCGCTTCATGGTGGTGGTTTAGCTAATATTCTGCATTCACCTTCTTTTGAGGTACATATTGGGAATCCAAAGATAACAATTTGGAGATAATTGGTTCAATATATAATGAAGTTTTGCAGGTTGTATTTTAAAAAATTACGTTGGAAATAGACTTGGTCTTTAGAAGAAGGAATTGGTTGGGATTAGGAAGGAAATAATTGATTTTTTTTGCTAACTGGTTTCTATGGAGTTATATAGCTATTAATAGCCTGTTTTGTTTATTGTTGCTGTCTATTCAGAAATTGGGACAAGTACATCACCTATTTATCAAACAGAAGTGCATGGTCCTAACTGTAGAGGAAGGCTAATTTCTGCTGAACCCTTATTTGTAGCAGACGTCATATTGGCTCTTTGGAATGGATAAAGTTGTCTACGCGAAGATGATAATGTGTGGAGGTTTACAATTTCAAATACTTATCGCAATACTTGGTTAGAGTAGGCTAGACTTATTAGAATTTATAGGGTCGCACTGAAAGATGATATTAGTATCATTATAAATGATAATATAAAACTTTCGTCTTTTCAAGGAAATGGAAAATTGTTCAGAAATCAATTATGTTTGGCGCTGATGTGATAAAATGAGGGAAGAGGCTGATGATCGCCGGTTGATACAGCATTTCAATCAAAATTAGTGGTATCTTAGTTGCTTATTACATGTCTTTAAACAGAAGGTAATTTCAAGTTATAATACATTCATCCCCGTGGGTTAATTTTCCTATGATTCTTCCCTTATAGCCAGATCTAAGAGTACAACTTGAGTAACACCTTGTAACTGGATGTGGAATTTTGTAATAACAATGATTTCACAATCTTTGGTGTAGTTTTGGTGTAGTATTTGGCAGGAGAGCTTACATTATTCTTAGACTAATAATACTGCTGGTGCTTTATTTGTTTTTTACTATATCCTAAGAGAGCTTTTAAAAGTAAAGAGAGATGAATTGTTCTTTGGGTATTATTGTTATTGAAATAGAATATCCTTGCGTTGAGCACGTTTTTAAGCTAGTATAATGTCTGTATACTTTAAACTTCGCATATCTTTCCAGGTAGACATATCCAATATTTCCAATATTTCTCAAAAGAAGAAGCAATCAAATTTGCCCCTAATGAAAATTACGTTATATTACTACTTTAGAACCATGTCGACAAAAATAACGATATGAAGTTTGATGCTACTTTGCCAGGTATTCATCTTGTTAAATAAATAGAATTTAATAAGAATTCTCATCCTTTTTAACTAAACCTCGAAACGACAATGGCTTCAATTCCAACGGTGCGTCTTGGATCGGAAACTTACATATAATTTTTTCCACGAATTTGGAAAAGATGTCAGTTATTTTATAAACTTTATATCTAGATTAATAAGTTTATAAATATGCTATTTTTTGGTTATAGTAAAAATGCTAAGACCAGTTAAAATAAACACATTTAAACCATAAATTTGTATCTCAATAGCTTCGCCTGCATATTACGGATATGGTCTCAACTTCGGCCCTTTAAAGTAAAATAAAACTCCAAGGCATTCATAACAATAGAAGACCATTGCACAGATAAGCCCCATGTAACAGGAAATGTCTTTGTTGATAAATTTAAAAACCTTATCCTACCAATACTGGAAACAATCTTTCAAGAACAGATCTGAATAAGGCATTACTTTCAAATGCCGATGCCATATAACTAAGAAAAGATTGGCCCGAGTAATTGAATAACGCTTGGAATAGAACAAAAACTACCAGGGCAAATATCTCAACTCCAAAGCAAGAGCAAACTCAACTCAAATCTTTCAGTGATGCCCACCAAAATATAAGGAACCCAATAGGCATAAAAGCAGCAGCTCCGATAACCTTGTAAGAAATACTTCTGGTAGTACTTTTTCATTCCTCGACATTTCCTTAGCATGAATCTGAAATGCTAATATGGTCTATATTACACATTCAATAAGACTATCAATTATCAAATTCAAATAAGTCTCTACAGTTAATATTATAGCAATTCCTTAAGGCTCAGAAGATAATCGGAGAGAAGTAAATTCTTGCGTAAACTGATGAAAAATATATACCAATCAAAAAAAAAACTGGTTCTTTGAATGTTATTTTAATTAGTCTCCCTTTCATTTATAACTTTTCCTTTGTCATGATGAGTATTTAACTCTGGTTTGCTAGTATGTTCTTATCTTAAACTTTTTCTTAATTTACTTCCCCATATATAAGATTTCAATTTCATTAATCCTGGGAATACGAAGACAAGTCATAAAACACTCCAAGGGCCACTTAAATTGTTTACATCTGACATCAATATATTCCAAACTTTCACATCAGAAATATAGTGCCACCATCTTCATAAATAAAACTATTATCATAATTAACAGTCATATTTAATTCTTATATAAAAATATCTTGAATAATTTCAGAGTTAGTACAAGTAATTTTAGAAGTGAGTATGGAAAATTAAGGGACAATATGATACATTAATCAAGGAGCGTACGAGAACTATTTAAGCAGAACTAAGAGTTAATTATGAAAACGGTATAAAATAAGTAAATTTCAAATTTGGTTACTTTCACTCCACAATTATCTCAATAATATTATTTATTATAGTTTATGTTGAAACCTTTATCTATCATTCTATGTGATCACAAGACAATTATGTCACACTTATGTATAGACAATACTATGAACATATACAAAAACTTCGTTTGCAATATCCCAGCTAAAATGGAAGGAATGTCTGGTTAAATAGTAGATCCTACACGCCTGAAATAGCATTCGAACCTATGTACCATTTAGACTAAATTCCTATAAAATAATTATTAGATTTGAATATTTATACAAGTTATCCTTAAACCTAATAATTTACCTCAACTAGAAATGAATAGATACTGTCTATAGCTTTTACAAGTTATAATTGAAACATAACTACATTCCTGATACTAACACCTGTATATAGAGTTGCGCATATACAGTAGTCAAACTCCACTTGTTCGTCATATATTTTCGCCAGAAATAATACATGAGTTCTTCAATTTTCAAATGAGTTAAAGCATAAATACGATATGTAGAAAGTCTTCTACAAATTTTATGATATAAATCTGCTTGCTATGTCTAGTTTATCATAATTTCTACCAAACATTACGAAATCTTAATTATATTATTCACTTTTAGAATCTAAACTGATTCCTCTGAAACAACTATAGTAGCTTTCTCAGGGCCATAACTAATAGAAGGATCACCTTCTCTGAATGCATGTCTAGATGGAACAAATCCTGGTGATTTCCATGCTTGTGGAACTATCTCATATAATTCATCAACTTGTTCTAAAGACAAACCCTTCGTTTCATATACAAGCGAATATGAAAATAAGATACATAAGAAATTACAACTTGCCCAAACAAAGAATACCTTAACACCTAAGTCACCATTACCGGGACCTGGATCAACCATGTAAGGTGTAGCATAAGCGATTGCCCAATTCCATAACCAATTTGAAGCTGCTGAGAGGGCAACAGATTTGGCTCTTGTTCTTAATGGGAATATTTCACCAACAACAACCCAAGCAGAAGGACCCCAAGTAGCAGCAAAGAATGCAATAAAGATACAAGAGAACGCGATTAAAACATTACTTGATGCTTTAGAATCAGCTGGAGTAGCAACGCCGACAATTGCAACGATATATTGAGAGAGACACATACCAATAGCACCGCCGATTAAAATTTTTCTTCTACCAACAACATCTGTCAAGAGAATACCTGGAATAGTTGAACCAACGTTAACAATATTGGTAGCCAAATTGGAAATGAAACCATTAAGACCAGCAGATTCGAAAAAGGTTGTACCAAAGTAGAAAATAAAGTTGACACCAGTTAATTGTTGGAAAGCTTGAATCCATATACCGGTCATTAATCTCTTAAATTGCTGATTACGAGTAGTGAAGAGTTGTGACCAGGAAGATTTACCAAATTGAGTTTCGAAATCGTAGGCGGCTTTGATATCTGCATGTTCTTCGAGTAAGTCCGGGTGGTCAATATCTAATTTTCTTAACCTTGACAATGATCTCAATGCAGCCTCATTATTACCTTTTGAAACGTAAAACCTTGGGGTTTCCGGTAAGAAAATCATACCAACACCCAATATAAGAGACCATAAAAATTGAATACAGATAGGTATTCTGTAAGAACCAGAATCATCTCTTGCATGTGATCCTTGGTTAACTAAAGACGCTAACAATAACCCAATTGTAATTGCCCATTGATAACAAGAAACTACAGCACCTCTAATCCATTTGGGAGTAGCTTCTGATTGATATAATGGAATATTAGAAGAAATCAAACCAACTCCAAAACCTGCAATAGCTCTGCCAGCACATAAAAGAGGAATTCCAGTAGCGGCAGCTTGTAGAATGACACCAACATTGAAAACAATTAAAGAAGCAATAATAATGGACCAACGACGCCCAATGGTATCTGATGCTAATGGAGCTAAAATAGCACCAAAGAATGTACCCACCGATAGGATTGATACGATTAATGATCTTTCACTGGAAGTAAATTCAGTCCCATTCTTTGCAAATTGCTTTACCACATATTTCATTGCAAGAATACCTGAGATTGTACCAGTGTCATAACCATATAGAACACCACCAAAAGCCGCAAACATACCTACAAAGATCCCCATTGTGGTTGATCCTGCCTTTTTTTCTCCGACATTAACAAATCTTTGAACTATCTTATTATTTTCTAACCCCATTTTCCGGACTTTGTTTATATGCCATTAATGATAAGTGAAAGAAATAATGGGATTTGCTAAAAGGGAGAATATAGTGTAATTATATATGTATTTTCCATGCATACTTAAAACATTTTATTGATTATACTAGATACTTCTATAATTTCTTGATGTTCTTATTCGAGATATAGGATTGGGGAATGCGCATACGATAATTCTTATTTTTTTGGAGATATGGCTTATTTGATCTAAATATGGTGGGGTTAAAATTTATATTTTTTAATTACGTAATATCTTTAGCCTTGGGCGCTGGGAGGGGACAAAAGATATTCCTTGTCGTTGTGTGGGGTAGTTGTATTTATTTCTCATATCATTCCATTTAACTAACTAAAAACACAATGTACTAAAGGCGTTGTGTATTTAGGCTATATAAAATTCATTAGGAGCCACTACTTAAAATCTGTTTGAAATTTGAAAAATCTCGGAGAAATTCTCAAATTCAGCCGCTGTCTATCTTAGGAGTCGAAAACTTCTCACTCATGTACTTATCCGAATCAGTTACCTAATAAGTATTTTCTATACGTACTTTATTAATCCTATCCAACCAATACGAAATATTCATATTCTCCCAAGAATTTTCTAATGGGGGAGCATATATTCGATATATTCAAAAGGACAAGAATTTTATGACCTTCTCCATATAAAAACATGATTTACCAAGAAATTTTCTTTCAAGGCTTATGCATGTTGAATGTTCCACAAATTTCACAAATTACGTGGCTAGTTTTTCCGCATGACCACATTCGAAGAAGACGGTAGGTAAAGATAACTCAACTATTTTATTTACGGATTAAAATACTAATAATGTGCAGTGTTTATATTTTCTACTCAAACCAGCGGCTCGTAATTGTTCATACCAAAGAATTCTTATTTTTCAAACCTTAAGCAAGAATATTAAAATACTAAATTTGACAACTATTCATACCATCAGCAAATATAGTTCAAAATGTTTTCAAAAATATTCATTGTATTATGAAGTATTCTAACCTCTATTTTATATTAAGTTTATTTCCAAAGTTGAGGTTTCATAGATTAAAATTTTAACCCTCCTCTGATCTCTTTTCTTCTTTTTATCCTATCTACATCACTTGTCTCTTAAAGCATGAAACCATTTTGTGAAACTATACTTACAAAATCTTTCAATATATATTTGACTGCATACATCTTTAACTTAATGTATTAACTTACAGCAAACTCTTAACTCCATTGTCTTAACCTTTTGCTATCAGACAGACAAAAGTTCATCTTCATTCGATGCAGGTAAAATATGGATACAAGTAAACCAATTGAAGTCCATTATTTGATGCTAAAGTTGAAATGTGGATTCTTGAATTATCGACAATAAGATATTTCATATCTCTTTGATAAAACAGAGAATAAAGTTGAAGAAATGATTTGTTGTCGTACTTGACCTAGTCTTGGTAGATGCTGACAAATTTCTTTTCTTGTTTATAGGACTTTTTTGCACACATTGCTCCCATAAAGGAAATCTACATTACCTTGTAAGAGGACCACATTCTCCTTCAATTACCCAAGTGCCTTAACTCTGTATTCCTATATTGCGCTTACCGTTATCGATAAAAGCCCAAATTTTCAGAAATCAAGAATCAATTTCCAACTCTCGGTTTGTATTCTCCAGATCTCTTGTAGATGGAACCAATGAAATACTTTTAAAGCTTAACATACATAACTTATTTATATATACTAAGCTGTAGGAGAAATACCATTTAAAACCAGAAAGTTTCCCTGGATACTATTTACCATCGTATCTAAGGTGATTTTTTGAATATTCTCACACCATGGAGAGTAAATAATTTTTACGTATAAGATTCAAATAGACTTTCTAATAACCTTTTTATCGTTAATTACGATATCGAGAAGATCACAATATTTCTGCTTCGTGGCTTCTTTTTCAGGTATAAGGAGTTTTCTTAAGAATTCCAAAGGCATTAGAAGCCATATGAGAGGAAAACTCTATCTCGACTTCCGTTTCATGAAATTTTTGTTTAATTTCAAAGGATATTTAAAGCATTTTCCAATTTTGAATGAATCAGCTAGATTTCTTTTTAATATTTATTATCTATAAAAAATTATTACATAAGATAATATTTATGAGATAGTTTTCTGGTTTCTTCATAAGTTGGCTGAATAATACGAGTACAACATGCACTTCTAGTTTTAACCTATCTTTTTCGCAGCCAAAATATATTTTATTTTTCTTTTATATGCCTCACAAATTCATGTTTTGCCAAAATTACTTATATTAAAGTACATATATACATTCATCTACTTAAAATATTTTGCATACCACTCAAGCATATATTGTGGGTTCTTGGAGAAAAAGTTGTAACCTTGGAAACGTTCATCAGTACCTTCAATCCAATGTAATTCTTTTTCTTTTGACAGAATATTATCATAGATTCTTTGTACATCTTGAACATCAGTACGGAAATCATCATGGACCTGGAAAACCTTAACAGGAATCTTACAAGCCTTAGAGTATGGAAGTGGAGAGAATTCATCAACATGGAACCCAGTAGCATTCTTCATACCTTGATCGAAATATTCGTATGCTGGTTCAGCATCTAATTTCATCATTTCTGCAGCTCTTTGGAAGAAGTAACGAATAGAAATCGGTTGTAATCCAATCATCACCTTAATATCTTCAAAGTATTCTGGATGTTTATCCATGGCAACAAATGTAGAGTTACATCCTAAGCAAATACTCATTAAACCCTTTTCCATCTTCTTGGTATCTTCCCTAGAATTGACATATTGGAGAGAGCCAATGACATCACGGTATTCTCTTAATCCAAGTAAACACTTACCACCAGCTGCTGCGCCACTTAATCCATGATTTCTAATATCATAAGCTAAAATGTTGTAACCAGCATCGTGTAATGCCTTGTAGTAAGGTAAGAGGTTGACTTCAAAACCCCCGAAACCTTCAAGTCCTTTGGTATGACCAGCATATCCATAACGGTTACCTGGCATAAAATGGTTACAAATAATAATCTTGTTAGAAGATCCTGGAATAAACCAACCTTCAAGAGGAACACCATCCATAGATGGAAAGGTAATCTCTTCGTATTTCAACCCGATTTCACTTGGGTATCTGTAAACAGGAGTTCTTGATCCTTGTTTGAAGAAATCGACCATACTATCGATCTTTACTTTATCTGATTCTTGTAATGTTGACATTATTGTAGTTGTTAATTGATTATGTTAATTTATGATCATCTGGAGAATTGAATTTAATATATATACGATGTAAGCGTATCTGGCTCCTAATCATGAGGGATTTTGCACTATTGCTTTCGCCGCAATTAACGGAAATGTAAACTTGAGGAGTTAACGCATATAACGGAAAAAAAGAAAACTACATTAAAGGCTTTTCCATTCACTATAATCTACTTTTGAAAAGGCTTACAAATATTGATTAAATCCTTTCTGTAAGGCTGGCAACACCATCTTGAAAACCTGCTTCAATAAACGCGCGCCTATATTCTTTATTAACTACCATAACTAATTATCTGACTGCTCAGTATATTTGATCATATTAAGAGACAACATTGTAATATTACTGATAAAGGTTATATGACCTACATAGATAATGACGTAACTAAGATTTCAGTTTAGTCTATAAAATTAAAGTACATTATCTTGTTAATTTACGCCAAAAAGTAGAATTATATTAGCATTGATTTGCAATGGCCAACAATATGAATAATGATAATTTATCATTAAATTATTTACGAAGTATATCTTTTTTATTAAGTTTTTGGATCTTATAAAAATTGCAATTCAGTTGATTGGGTTTAGTATGTACGTTATGTATTATACATTTTTGATCCATTCATATTATCAATTTTTATTCATATAACTGCTTAAACTTATTCAGAATCTATAATTTCTCAGTGAAAAACTTGGATAATATGTCAACTGCTTCACCAATATATTTTTCATTATCGTATAGTTTGCATATGATTGGAACCTTCGATAATCTGAAGCTCTTGTTCTTTGGAGCAACATTGTAGTATAGATCATCACTCATCCATTTACTTCCTGCAACACTTCCTGCAACACTTCCAATAACAATTTGTAATGGTTGAGTTAAGAAAGCTTCTGCTTTAGTATAAACATCATAGATGACAATTTGAGTTATATTTCTAGAAATAAAGAAACTGAGGTGGTCTTATATTCACAACGTGGACTATGGTAGTATTTCCATGCTTCTTCTAATTCCATATGTTGCTGCATCTTCTTTCTTGGGTGTAGCAAGTGGGAAAGTACTTACCAGTAACAGCAAATGCAGTATTACCAGTACAATCCTTCCATTAAAATCTAAAGTTGGGAGAGTATCAGAATTTTTGATGTTACCTTCCCATACATTACGGAACACAGAAGCAATTTTTGTAGTACTGACAGTACCAACTACCTTGTTAAAGATATCACATTTGTTTAATTTCTCGGATTTAACGGATTTTTCAAAAGGTTCATCGTTATTTTGCGACACTTCTCCAGGTACTTTTAGCTAATCGCAAAGGAATTATGTTTTGTATTATATCGTACATTACTAAGCTACGTCCTATTTTTTATTGAATTTGGCTGTGCCCTTTTATTATATTAACATTAGCAGTTATATATAAAATAGAATATTCTTGCAAATAGGATTGAATTTTCTATTTATTAGCCTGGTATTATTAATAATCACTAGCTATGTCAAAGCCAGAAAATATAGTATTCCGTTCTACTGAAGGTAAGGATTTCCACGATATCAAACTGTTTAGGGAACCACTTCCTGAAATTGGAAGTCATGAAATCTTAATTAAGATTAAAGCAGTTTCTTTGAATTATCGTGATTATGCAATCGCTAATAGAAGCTACCCATTCCCAATCAAAGACTCAGTCATTC
>JAKUBG010000079.1:0-15744 GCA_030563145.1 Schwanniomyces polymorphus var. africanus
ATTTGGTATAAAAGTATTCTTGCTTAAGGTTTGAATATTTCCGAACCCTTGGTATGAGCAATTCCGAACCGGTAGTTTGAATAGAAAATAAAAATGCTGTATCAAGTCTGTCGCTTAAAATTACCACTTTATGCATCCATATACATTTTCAAATGACTGATAGGGCGCTCTAAGATTTCAGTATTTTAGAACCTAAGACGGTTTGGAGGTTCATAAACTAGTAATTTTGTACAAATTATCTTTTCAACTTGAGATTGATAGCGCTTGTAACATAGTTATGACTAGCTTGTCAAATTTCCCGTTTCAAGCTCGCATTTTTTAGTATTTCATATGTAACCCTCACAGTACTACAGATTTTTAAATAATATATGCAACGAAACAAGGGAAATTAATAAAATCTCTATAATGATACTGCTTCTAGATATTGGTCAGTATATTTAAGTCTTAATTTGCTATCTAGTTTACGGTGAGGCGTTAAGAACAGTTACAAAACAATTATACCTGCACATTAGAGGTCAAGAGCAGTTTATGGGGAGTATTTAACTCTATAAGACTACTAACTATATGACTAATGTTCTCATCATTACCTTTTAAATTAGATAACTGGTGAGATGCATTGCTGTTTGTTTACTATAAAGTTACAGGTCTTAGATTAGACAGATTATAATATTTCTTATCATGTTAGTAGATGGCTAATGTAATTTAAAATGCATGATCATAAAGAGTATTCTTAACACCATTTTAATTGTGGGGAGTAGATAAGGCGTAAATATCATCCGAAATTCTGGTCAGAAAAAAAAAAAATATTATGTAAGAAAATGACAAAATGGTTTCTTAACGCGTCTGAAATAAATCGAATACATCTCGTATCTATCATCATTGACTCTAATATTGTATAATAACAGCTATAATGCTGCAAGTTGGAATAGATAGACACCAGTATGAAGAATCAGATGACGAATTAGATGGGTTTATAGTTTCAGAAGATGAAATTGTTCATGAATCAAAACCAACTGAGCAGGAGGATGAAGATGTCTTTCAGGATAGAATTTTGGACATCACAACTGCATTAAAACCAAACGAAACTCAAACGCAGAAGCTTTTAAAGGCTCATATTTCTGTATTAGTATCTGCATTAGGAGGACCTGATCATACCTCAAATATCAGTCCAGCTCCATATAAATTGGGACATGACGCGCTAGCATGTTTAAAAGATATAAAAAGATGGATAAAGTCTGTGGATGAAAAAAATCAAAGCTTTGATGTAGCATTGGCGTGTGCAGATTCTAGATTAGTTACAAATGATTTAATTGTTATCTTATGTCAATGGGAAAATCAACAAGTCAATAAACAACCTATAAAAAATGCTCGAACTATGGAAAAGATTATCTTATCGTGTTTGGAATTACTTGTACTATTAACGTGGCCAGTAGAAATTGGAAAGGAGCTGTCAGAAAATCATAAGTTGAATTTTTCAAATGTTAGGAAAAGTCAAATCATATATAAGAAAGAAATTTTAGCATATAATAAAGGGCAGACTTTGAAAGCAGTTATCAGGTTAGTTCTTCCTATTTTTGCCAAAGAAAAAACAGACAGAGAACCGAGAGATAGTGCTATTTTAAGGTTGGTTCTTTTCTTTATTCGGAATATTCTCTATATTGAACCAGCTAATAATTCCATTTCTTCTAAATCAACCAAGGGTATGGTAAGTGTCGATAATATACCTAATGGTGTGACACATGACGATATATCTATGAATGTTGTATTAAATGCTTTCAAAAAAAATAAAGTATTTGTCTTTTTATTGACTATGTGCGGTTCTGTAGGTGCTGAGTTTGATAAAGAGATGTTTGCCCTGCCCTGCTTGGAGTGTATTTATTTAATCATCAGAGGTGTTGACTGCAAGAGTTTGTTACAACCAAGCTTACCAACGAAATCACATTCTCAAACTAATAATGGACAAGATAATGATATTGGTCCAATTCAGAGTACTGTCACATTACAACTTCAAGATCTTTTGGATAAAGAATCCTATAAAAAGAAGGTACAGACAAAAAACATTTCAACAAGACATGGGAGATTTGGGTCATTGCTATCTATTCAAGATAGCGAGCGATCCTATGTTATTTCTGGACAGGAGGCATTATTAGATAATTCTGCTACTTTGAACAAATTAGATCAATCGAAAAAGTGGAATGGGAGATCAAATTTTAAATATGACTCAGATGAGTTTGTTCAAACTCGTTCGGTGTTCCTCAATGGCACCACGAGAATTATTTTACGTGAATTTACAGAACAGTTTTTAGTTGGTGGTTGTTTTAATAATCTAATTGAAACCATGGCTTGGCTTCTTTCTGGGGCAACTGATATTAATTACATAGATGAGTATGAAAAAGCTAATTATTTCTTAACTGTGGCGTGGTATTTTAACTATAAAAGGGAAAGAAATACTTTCTATTCTAATTCTCCAACAGAGAGTCAAAAATTAACGGATGATGATAAATTAGATTATGGATCAGTGGGTGCAGGGTTAAGTGAAGTGAACTTTATTCTTATTATATCATATTTCAGGGAATCATTTCAATTAAAGAGATGGAATTCATTACATGTAGCAATGATATGTTTTCGAGAAATGCTTTTAATATCTAGTTCAATTTTTTCGAAGAAGCAAAATAATGAGAAAGATATGGAAGAAGATGAAAATTCTCAAGCATATATTGATAGAGAATTAGCCGAAGGTATAATCCGTAAATTATTTTCATTCCATGACTTTATCAGCATCATCACCCAAATACCCCAAACTGCATCCAAGCATTCTCCTGATTATTTAAAAGTGTGTATCTCTGTGGTTGATATAATTCTAAAATCATTTGAGAGCTTTTCAAATGAAGACATAAAGTTGTATGTACAATCTAGAAGAAAGAAGCCAAAGAATAGAAAAAGGGTCAGTAATTTGGATAAATCAGTCGAGGATTCGTTAAGAGCAATAATTGATGAATCTGATGATGAGTTTAATGAAGAAAGAGTAAAGCAAGTAACTAGGGAAAGGAAGTTGGACTTTAATGCCACTGAAATCAAGTTTTTTCAGACTTCTATTGTTTCTACATATATTGACTATCTCTCTCGTTATGAAGATTTAGAGATCTCAGAAATTAAGAGATGTATATCCTATTTCCATAGACTCTTCTTTGTTAGGAAGGATTTTTCAGGTCTTTACCGGTTGGATTTTATGAACCTTATTCATCGATTACGAAATTATTTACCTAAGGGCTCTGAAATTAGAACTACAGTAGAAGAATTCATATACCATTTTATGAAGAAGTTTAAAACTGCGTTCCAAAGGTTTCCAAATCCTATTGAAATATTATTTTCTAGAATTGAAGATTTAGAATATAAGACGTATTTATCAACCGGTGAATTGTACATAAAAGAAGAGCCTAAAGCAAGGACAAATAGAGCAAAGCTTGCGAAGAGTTTGGAATTTATTAGAGAAGATTTCTCTTTAGACGAAAAGTTCAAGATTCTTGTGACTGCATTACACCAACAAGAAAAAAATTCATTGATAGTATGGACTATCAACGAATTGGAACGAATTATTGATTTACTCAATTTAAATGACACAACGATCCAAGAACTCAATCCCACACCAGAATATTCTAGGTTGTTGATAAATAATGCATATTTTAGGTTGCTTTTAAAGTTAGTTGGGTTTGATTTGCCATTTATCATGGAAGAAAAATGTACTTTGTCTCCATCTGTCAAGCAAGATAGTTTAATTGACTCTCTTAACTTAATTCGAAAGTGGAATTCGTCCCAGCCAGTCATATTTGATGATGACAAAGACCCATTTTACTTTTTAAGAACTAAGGAAACAAATTACGAAGATGATGTTGATTACGAAGATGGCCAAGCATATGATATAGACGATGAATCAATTGCGTTTGAAACTGTTCCCAGAGCAAATGCGACTCTGTCTAATTGGAGTGAGTTAGATAAATTGGATGAATTGGAGTCCAATTTAATGCTGGTAGAAGGGCCCAAGGGAATAGCTAGGAAGAAGCGTAAAGTTCGCTCTAATGTTCCTAAGAAGAATACCACTCAAAAGGTACGGTCAGGATCTAGTTCATTGCACCTGCGTTCAAATGCCTTTGATATATTGGCTGATGATATTGCTAAGAAGCAAGAAGAATTAAAATCATCTGCTTACGTGAGAGATTCAGACGATGAGTCCGATGAGGAGAGAAATAGAGAATTCTTCGATAGGGAAGAAAAATTACGTGAATTGTTGAAGTCGAAGGGAAGTATAATTACACCAGCACAGTTGAATGAATTTAAAAAGGCATGGAACAATCTTCAATCGACAACAAATAATGTTTCTACTACAGAATCTGTTGCCAAGGCTATCAAAAGTACTTCATTGTTTTTAGACGAAGATGACGAAGACAGTGATGTAAATGAAGTAGTACACAAAACAACCGATTCACAAGAAAACGTATCTAAATCAAGAAAGAGAAGATTAATAGTAAGTGATGATGATGATGAATAATTATAAATACTGTATAAAATCTTATGTATATATCAATGCCTAATAGACTCTTTAATTCCCTAATAAACTCACTAATCCTCCACGCAATGGCCACTATCTGGGTTATTTATGCTAGCCCTTATGGTCATAAATGAACTGATAAACATCACTGTAAACCCAAATATAATACAACAGATGCTAGGCACTATTTTAAACATAATAAAGTGCCTTTTGTTACTCTTATTCATATTTTTGTAATCGGCATCATCCCAACTAAGTTTAATATAACAAAATGGGGGGATTATATACGCCATTAACGAAGCAGAAGTTGCACCAATCAACTCAAGAATCATTCCTAAATTACAAGTAAATAATGCCACAATCATTGGAACAAACACCAATATTGATGTAATGATAATATGCTGTTTGGTTCCAAGTTCAAGATGAGCAGTACTCCCATTGGCCAGTCCACTAGATAGCATTAAATCTTTTATCACATCTCTAACAACAAATACTTCAAGAGGAAATGTAGTCAACATGTTTAATCCAAAACAGAATCTTGCTACATTGATCAACTTATCATCACTTCTAAAGTTATTCAAGAGATTTCCTTTAGTTTTGTCACCAAAATTCAAGAGCCCGTTAATAGCAATAACAGAACAACAAATCATTGAAATAATACAAGCAATATGAGTTAATTTTGCAAACTTCTTTACTGTAGCATTTCTCATGGAATTATAAATGAATATGGTATTGTGATGACACACCAAGGCAAATGATATTACCGAAATCCCCTGGAAGATATTGTAATTTACTGTCCATTCAGGTTTTGTTAATGGAGCCTTAAGATCGGAACTTACTAAAGGAGCTCTTATCATTGTCAAAATAATGATAATTAACATGCCAAC
The DNA here is from genome assembly GCA_030563145.1 of Schwanniomyces polymorphus var. africanus. Lineage (NCBI taxonomy): Eukaryota > Fungi > Ascomycota > Pichiomycetes > Serinales > Debaryomycetaceae > Schwanniomyces > Schwanniomyces polymorphus. The sequence continues at coordinate 5,434 of JAKUBG010000079.1, forward strand.
CAATGCAAAACCAGAAGCCTTAGCTAATTTCGAAATATCTCTATTCAATGACAATGGATACGAAATACACGATAAAAAGATGGTGATAATTGCATTTCTGCTGAAAATCCAGCCAAACGTCTTGTCTTCTGTTACAGATTTCGGGATAAATGCTTTTAAGACGTGGGGGATAGTATCACCAATAATCACCGCAAATGCCATACATCCACCAACAGCAAAAAGACTGATGGAGAAAAGCAAAAGAAGTTTTCCGTTTCTTCCATAGCAGTAGTTGACGGTATCTTGGTACGATCTAGTTTTTGAGAGCTCGGCATTGACCACAATCAATCTTAATGTCCAATCTATAAGAACAGCTAGAAATATCATCACCACGATTCCACCAATTAAACCACAATTTTTGAATGCAAATGCTTGCCCAATGATACCAGCTCCGAGGATAGAATTTGCCATGTTCATAAATGCCATTTTCATGCTTGATGTTCCCAGCTCTTCAACCTGATCCTCATCATCTCTGTCACCTTCATAAACTGATTCTATATCAAATTCTTCAAATGGTTGGTTATCACTAGCACCTTCATGTTCCTCTTGTTGCGGAACGCTACTATACGGCTGTTTTGCTTCATTTTTAGGCTCTGGCATCTTGGAAATCTCTCGGTGAACTCATGAACTTGGAGCGATATACTCCTTCTTAATTGGGACTAATTTTTCAATTTGAGTATGCGCGTAGATCCGATAAATTTATACTGTGTCTATAGAATAAGGCTCGTAGAAGTCCGTATATATAGCCTATATTGATGATAATATGGTATCCCTACTTGGTGGAAATGGTAATAAGTCCTCTGTGACAAAAAACTGTGAAATTTGCCGTAAAAAATTAGCTGATTACACATGTCCACGATGCAACATAGCCTATTGCTCATTAGACTGCTACAAGTCACCACAACATGAGCTGTGTTCAGAAAACTTCTATAAGACTAACCTAATGCAGTCATTGGGTAAAGGGGCCAAGATTAATCCTGATAAACAAACTTTAGAGCTGCAAAAAAGACTTATAACGATATTGAATGAGTTCAACTCCAAACAGACAAATAATGGATCGTCGGGACAAAACCTTCCAGATTGGCAGTATGAAATACCCCAAGGAGTTAAGGAGAAGTTCTCTAGGATTGAAGAGGAATTCAAAGGAGAAGATTTACATAATTCAAGACAACTTGCTCTGGATGATGAGGAGGATCGTCCATTGACCCAACAAGAAGAAATAGAACTCAGAAATTTGATAGTCAATACAGATTCAGATACTCTATTAAAGCTACTTTCTCCAGAACAACTCAAGGACTTTGAATCAGCTGTCAAGGAGAATTATATCTTGGATGATGATAATCACTGATGGTGATGGTGATAGAGGCGCTTATGTAATCAGGATCGATGCTCTTCTCGGAACTAAATTATTAGAATTTTTTTGGATACAATATATTCTCTAGCAAATATAACAAAATGGTGGATAAAGTAGATAAGAAAAGAGGTAAATTCAGAGGACCAAACCCTTATAAGGACCTTCGTGAGTTCAAATCCAAAGAAATCAAAAAATCGTTGGTTCACAAAGCAAGATTAAGGAAAAACTACTATAAGCTTCTAGAGAAGGAGGGACAAGCAGTACCGGAGAAAAGGGGTACAACTGGCGACAATAACGACAATGAAGATGTCAATAAGCAAAGAAAGCCTATGAATTATGCTGAGAGAGCAAAAAAAACTAAGGAATTGAAGGAGCAGAGAAGAAAGGATAAACTTGAAGCAATCAGAGAAAAGAAACAAATTATGGAAGCTAAAGCCAAAGAAAGAGAAAGAAGACTGGAAAGAGTTTCACAAAAGACCACTCGTGGACAGCCTCTAATGGGTCCAAGAATTAACAACTTATTGGATAAAATCAAGAAAGATATGGAATAATTCAAATTCTACACTAATCAAATTTTGCATAATTTTCAATTCAAACTATTCATATACATTAGTAAATATACGTACATTCATTATTAACCTCAAAGACCTAACCAGAACCTAGTCTTTTGGACTTCAAATTCCTCGATCAAATCGACATCATCACTACTCTTACCAACTTGAACTTCATAAGCACCCTTTTCAGCACACCATTTGTCTTGATATTCGTCAAAGAAGGAAATGGAGTCCTTTAAGTCTAATTCGAAGTTGACTGTCTTTTCTTCGCCACTGGCTAAAGGAACCTTTTCAAATCCCTTCAATTCCTTGATTGGACGTGGAATAGATGGGTTCTTTGGAGAGATGTAAAGTTGAACAGTTTCGGAACCAGCAATCTTACCGACGTTTTTAACACTTACAGATACTGATATCTTATCTTTGGCTTCATTAACAGCTACCTTTAAGTTGGAGTATTCGAAATCAGTGTAAGATAAACCGTAACCGAATGGGAAAGCAACTCTCTTCTGTAACTTCTCATAATATCTGTAACCAATGTAAATATCTTCACCATATAATACTCTTCCCTTGACGGTTCTGAAGTTTAAGTAAGTTGGGTTATCGACATTCTTGAATGGGAAAGATAATGATAATCTACCGGATGGGTTAACATCACCAAATAATACATTGGCAATTGCATTACCAGCTTCACTACCACCATACCAAGCTTGAACTAAACACTTTGCTTTAGATAACCATGGCATTTCGACAGGAGTACCAGATTGGTTAACAACGACGGTATTTGGATTGGCTGCGAGAACAGCTCTAACAAGATCATTAGTTAAGCCTGGTAAGTCCATATTTGGTCTGTCAAAACCTTCAGATTCCCATTCTTGGTTCAATCCAATAGATAAAACGACCTTATCAACTGACTTGGCGAGAGTAACGGCTTTTTCAATTTCTTCCTTTGGATCGACAACTTTGGCAAAACCAACGTTAACACCACCAGCACCAGCGAAAGCTACAATTTCGGCATTAATGGTGTAAGTAGGAGCAGTACCGAATTCAATAAGGATCTTGTAAACCTTACCTTTTTCCAATTTAATAGAATTCTTTTCCTCAACAGTACCACTGTCAAAGAATGAGTTACCCTTAACTTGCTTGGTCTTATTATCAATAAATAATTTACCATCAATGAAAAGTTGGGCAGTTCCTAAGACAGTGACACCAAATTCATATTCTCCTGTTTCTTCGACTGTTAAATCAGCTTCAAAATCAATGTAATATAAGTTATTTTTAGGGGCCTTTGGGTTCTTGTAATCACCTAAGAATACCAGTGATTGGTTAACATTCTTTTCGTCGAATAAAGTTCTATCTTTAGCAGATTTCTCTTCATAGTAAAACTTAAGGTTGTAACCAGCCTTACCAGTTGCTGGGTTCTTCACAAATGGAGCTAATCCTGGTAACATTTTGTGAGCATAACAACCAAGAGAGTATTCTGGAGGAGAAGATAACTTCTTAGCAATACTTTCGTATGGAGTAGTGTTGTAGTAGGAAACTAAAGAAGCAGATCCACCACCACAGTAAGCACTTACCTTAGCATTAGGACCAATAACAGCAATCTTTTCCTCCTTCTTTAATGGTAAAATGTTATCTTCATTCTTTAATAAAACTACAGATTCTGAAGCAATCTTGTTCAATCTTTCTCTAGTTTCTGGGGTATTATTATCGGTGGTCTCTGGTGCATTTTCTGGTACACCAGAGCCAGCAGCGTACTCAATTAACTTTAAGACACCTCTAACACGATCATCGACATCGTTAATATGGAGTTCTTTACTAGTAAGTTGATGGGAAATAGTGTCGACATTTCTGAATAAGGTAGGACCAGGCATTTCAAGATCTAAACCATTTCTAATGGCTACATCAGTGGTGTATGTACCATACCAGTCGGACATAATGGTACCATCCCAGGCCCATTCACCACGGAGAATATCTGCAAGAAATTTCTTAGATTGACTTACGTGTTCACCATTTATTTTGTTGTATCCTGTCATGAATGCTTTTGGGTTAGAATGCTTGACAGCTAAACGGAATGGTTCCATGTATATTTCTCTCAATGCTCTTTCAGTCATAATAGAGTCACTAGAATTACGTTCTTCTTCTAAATCGTTACCAACATAGTGCTTGATAGTAGCAGCAATGTTTTCAGATTGAATACCATTGACAATAGAAGCAGAAGCCATACCAGCTAAATATGGATCTTCACTAAAGGATTCAAATCCTCTACCACCCAATGGGCCTCTTTGCATATTTGTGGTTGGTCCTAAGATAACAGAAGCACCCTTGTGCTTTGCTTCAACACCCATTAAAGCACCAGCATTTTCTAATAATTCCTTGTTGAAAGTGGAAGCAAGAGCAGTACCACATGGGAAACAGGCTGATGGAATACCATCAAAGAATCTTGTACCTCTAACACCGTTTGGACCGTCACTCACTCTAATACTAGGGATATTCAATCTAGGGATAGCATATGTGTGCCAGAAATCAATACCACTCAAGAGACGAATCTTCTCTTCGACTGTCAATTGGGTCAAAAGCTCTTCAATGTCAAATTCAGCCATGATTTACTTGTTATAATTTGATATAGTTAGAAGAAATATCACTTGGAAATCAACGATTTGGTTCAATTTATATTTCTCCAGAGTCGATGAAATAATTCGGACTCCGCGAAGCCTTCCTAAATAGGAAATGGTACCATAACGGGACGATTACTATTTTAGAATTTGTTGAAAAAATGCACCCCACGATTATGAAAGAAGTAAGTGTTCCTTTCCTACTTCTTCCCGTACCAGTGATCCAATAGGAACACACAAGCTTGGCCATAGCAAGTAAAGTGGAGAATAACCAATTTTTTAACAACAATTTCCTCTTGATCCATGTAAGACTAAATCTAAATCAATTTCTAATCTCATTAAATGATGTCATATATACCCTTAAACATCGATTAGTATAGTTCTCTCTTCATATTTTTCCCTATAAAAGCTTTGAGTGTACTGGCAAATAATTTATTTTGCCGGAATATTTTCTTTTGATGCCGGAAGAATGTATTGGCTATTGTAGGAAAAAATGTGCTGCATGGTGGGGGTTTGTTTAACATGATAATGCAATTGGCGCAAAATTGGTGTTTGGGGAGAGATAAAATAGCCAAAAGAAAGTCATAGACTCTGTATTATTACATGAACTAAAATGTTTTTTTAGCGACAATTGAAGTATAACATGACATCAGTTAGTAATTCTATACTGGAATGCCGTCTCTATTATAAGTAGAACATTTAAATTAAAGCCTGAATTTTTCAGTTTAGTTTAAATTATAACCATTCTTAAATGTGGAATCGAATATGCTGAATACCCTTCAAAAGTAGTGATCTGAGTATTATATTGAGTATTACATTTTTCATTTTTCATAACTGGATAAACTTGTATATGTAAAACAAATTGTTATTCTATAACCATATAAGATGATCCGAGATTTCAAGAGAGAAAGTTTAAATAGTTCGCTTAATACATAAAACTGTTAATTTGTGAGTTTTGTAGATTATAATTACAATTGTTACATCTTGCAAAAAAGCTTTACTCGATAAATATTGCTGAATGTTGCCCTGATCGCTAAAGTCTTCTTTACTTAAATCTCTGTAATTTATATAACTATTGGATCTCCCTTAGTATTTTGTTAATAAACATTTCTAGAATGGAATTCTCCGAATTATGGCAGTTAGATATTTGTTTGAGTTCTGAGAACAAGAATATCTATAAAATAATATACAAGATTTATAAAACTATAGACTTGGAATAAGTTATGAAATTGAATATATATACAAATTTCCTTTAAGTTAAGAATATGTTGATTATTAAGGCTTTTTTTTCCCTGTAATCACCTAATGACTAATAAGTCTGTCAATGACTATAACGGCGTAATTCTTTTCAAAAGCATCATACAGTCGTAAACATAAAGCGAGCTGATTCTCTTGTGATATGCTACCCAAGCTGTGAGGGATTTGTAAATCCAGCCAATAGAGAATTTTTTATAATGAAACGATATTTTTTCCAAAGCTTCATCGTATACAGTTCTTGCACAATAATTAGCCAAGATTAAAAAAGTTCTTTCTGGTCCTAAAGGATTGTTAAGACCCTCGTCAAGATTTCTAGTTAAGTCATTGGTTTTCAAAATCAATAACACCATACGTGGCATGGTACTCAAGATTGTCATTAAATCCTCTAAGATGCCTTCTCCCGATTGCAAATTTTGCTGCATCATTTGCATCTCTTCACTCGTCCTTACCTTGGAGATATCATAATTAAGGGCCATATCAGGAGATCTACCAGTGATAGCAGCCGCAAATATTCTAAACTTTTGTTCTCCATGAATACCTGCAAATTTCTCACTGTATTCTCTCATTTTTGGAACATCATTGTCTAATACAGATAACCAAAAATGAGCATAATTACGTTTCATTTCCACTGGTATATCTCTGTATAAGCCGTGATCGTATAAAATAATCTCAAAATTATGGCCAGCAACAGGCTTCTCTGTTGGTCTTATAGCAATATTTCCACCATGTGGATCACAATGTAAGCCAAAACCTGGAGCAAAAATCATGCAGTTAAATATATGTGATAAACATGATGATACATCTGAAGTTGAAATATTATGTTTCTTCATAAATTCAAGATCATCCAATCTTGCACCAGTTACAAATTCCATAATTAATATTCTTTTGTTTGCAGAAAGGACTTCAGGTATCCTTAAGGCAGTAAGCTTTTGAAAGTTGTTAAAATCTTCTTTTGTCTTACGGGCGTTTCTAGCTTCGTTCTCAAAATCCAACTCAACGTATATAGAATTTTGCAACTCATCACCCAACCATGTTAAAGGATATTCTGGGAAAAACTTGTACATAAGGTTAAAAACTGTCTTAGTTAAGAAAATATCCAATGGAACAAACTCCTGTAATGAAGGATGTTGGACTTTAACTGCTACCTTCTTATCTGTGTCTTTAAGTTTAGCAATGTGAACTTGTGCTAAAGAAGCTGCACCAATTGGCTCAGGTGAAAATTCGCTAAATATATCACTAATGGATAAACCTAGGTCTTTTTTGAACATATCCTCTATCTCATCCATAGAAGACACTGGGCATCTATCTTGCAATGGAATCATAGTATCGGTCCATTCCTTAGGAAGAAGATACGTAAGAGCGGTTATATGTTGGCCAAGCTTAATGTATATACCTCCATTTTTTTCAAGTGCTTTTAGAGTAATATTAGCCGCCTTCTGGTGGGTTGCAGACAATTCTTTATATCTCTCCTCGGTATTCGGGTATTCACGACGAAGAGTGTCAGCATATAACTTAAAACATCTGATCGTAGCTATCGAAACGACTCCTATTCTTTCAGCAATTAAAATACTATGTTTCGCCGTATCGTTGGTATAATATGCTACGGTTCCAGCTAAACCTAAACCCACACCTATTTTAAATGCACGATATTTTGATTTCGGCTTTTCAGTTTTCAACGGTTTTATCAGGAACTGACGTTTGAAAGATTTGGCTCCAATCCTGTTCGGGCTGGATATATATGCCGATCTTAAACCGCCATTTTTACTTAATCCAGCGATTTTGTACATATTATTATAGTATGTCGATTCTTGTATTATCGAAAACTGTGATATTTTTCGTATAAATTAAATTTTGGATTAGTGTCACAAAACCAATTAGGATGCAAATTATGCTTCATCTTTTCATTGTTAAGAGAGGAATAAAGAAATAAGCATATAATTCTAGATTATTTATAAGTATAGATTCTACATAAGCCATCAGATTAGTGGTCTTATTGTGATGTGATTCTCTATAATTTGAGAGTATTAAAAACAAACTTTTACTTATATGATAAAAGGGTATTATGATAAGCTCCAATATGCATTTCAGCTAAGAAGTAATGACAATATTAATATTATTCTATTACCAGTCAATTTTTTTTTAAATTGCTGTTATTAAAGTTTATTATCAATTCTATATTATGATCTAATAATTAGTAATATTGGTTAAATACAATACTTATTGTAACAGAAATTGTTGGTACTTAAACAATCTTATGAACTAAAAGTTTAATTACAACCAATTAAAATTTTTACATACATTTATATTAAATAACATGTACAAGGATTTCAAAACAAAAAAGTGGATAATAGTTTGTAATTAATTTTTAACAATAAATTAAAATTCTTCCTGAAAATAGCCTCCATTTAGTGAAGTTGTTAAACTTTGAATTGCAAAGTAGTTAACATATATTTTATAATTCAAGCATTAATGTGTCCCTATAACAATCCTTCTATTAATAATTAATTAATATTCACACAGTATTTGAAGGTCATTTTAATATTCGGCTTCCCATCTACGGTCAAATGAGTGATAGTCTTATAAATTGCAAGCAAGTTTACTAATTAAGAGCATTCCAAGAAATAAAACTAGATCACCACATATCAACAAATTTCAAGTACAAAATTCAGGAACCTTGGTTTCTATTGGTTCTTAAGGGCAATGTTGACTTAGTCTTGGGTGGTTTATTAACATTGCTGGTGGTAGTGTCATTTTTTTATTCTGCAGATCTGCTGTTATATTTCTATGTGTCATTTTTTTAAGAACAAATGTTCTTTAGATTGGATAAAAATTCATTGTTTGGATATATTTCTAAGGAATAGTAATTAATAAAGTTTTAGACAAAAGTTTATATATGTCACAAAATCAAATTTTATCACATCAAGGAAATTTGGGTATACTAATTGGGATTTTAACACATCAGAGAAATTAACACATTTAAATCCTTTAAAAATTATTTAAACTAAATATTCCCTAATGTTACCAATTTATCACTTACTTATTTCATTGTGATAAAAGAACTCTAAATAGTAATGTTAGACGAAGACGAACTTAGAACTCGTGCTATTAAGCATTTAACTAGAATAGTCAAAGAAAAAATTCGTAATCATAAAGTAACATATGATTATTGTAAATGGAATAGAGAATGGCAAAGGTCTGCTGCAACTACTGATTCAGTATTAACATTTATGTTTGGATTGAAAGATAATCAAGTAGAAGAAATTAAGTATCTTCGAAGTGCCTTCAAAACAACACTTACTCTATTTTTATTTTCGATAAGGAAAAACAAGACATTAATGTTAAAATTCTTCAGATTCTATATGAGTTTGCCAGTATTTGAATATGAGTATAGATCCAAATATCATGATAGAATGGAGGACATACCACCATTCCAAGGAAGTGAAACAAGCAATACATTTATGTTAAACATGTGTAACTTTAGTTTCAAAAATAGTTATAAAAAAATCAAAGAGTCTGAATTAAAGAAAGGCATGACCGAAATATGTGACAATGGAAATATACATCATATATATTTAGATGACTTTGTGGTAAAATTGGCAAAGTCAAAAGAAATTGAGCAAAAGCCGGAATCATACTTCATATCAATTGCTCAAAGTAAACTTTTTGATCCCCTACTTTCTCTAATTGAAAATTCTTTAAATAAAACTTTTGAAGTTAATTTTGAAAAGGTAAAAGACCCAACATCTACTGAGAAAGACCCCTCAACCGCAAAAGTTGATTTAGCCCTTTATTTACCAAGCAAGGGTGGTGTATATTCATGTATTGAATTCAAACAATTTCCTATTGCTCCTCACTATTTTGGACCTACTGGGAAATTTAAACCAGAAGATCTATTTAAGGATTACGAAGAAGATAAGAAGGGAAATCCTAAAAAAGGAAAATCTTTAGCCTTGCATAAGTTCCTAAGACAGATTATATGTGAGATGTTGAGCCATAAATGTGATAGAGGGATCTTAACTGATTCTTATACTTATATTTTTCTTGAAATTGACTTGGAACGTTGTGTTACAATTATGAATAAATACTCTGGAGAAAAGGCCAAGTTTGATGAGCCTAGAGAAGCACCAATAAATTACACTATAAAGAATTGCCACACACCCAATGTCACTCTTCGTCAGACCCTTCTTGATTTTTTTCATAAATCGATTGTAAATGAAAGCACGTTGAGACAGAAAGAAGAGCAAATGGCCAATCTTACAGAATTTTACAGATTAAGTGACGAAGAATTTCTGAAGAGTACGCAAGCTAAGAGAAATAAAAAAAAAAGTAGGAGTAAATTGAGTGAGAGTCATGGCCCTAATGCAGCAGGTACCAATGAACATAGAATTATGGATGACAGCAGCATTGAAAGTAGCTCAATTTTTTCAGATGCACTCTACTCGAATGGTTCTGATGAAGCTAATGATTTAATTGATAATTCTAAACTGGAAAAAGT
>JAKUBG010000080.1:0-15536 GCA_030563145.1 Schwanniomyces polymorphus var. africanus
ATTCCTGTTAAGGTTTTCCAAGTCCATGATGATTTCCGTACTGATGTTCAAGATGTTCAAAGAATCTATGATAACATTCTGTCAAAAGAAAAAGAATTACACTGGATTGAAGGTACTAATGAACGTTTCCAAGGTTACAACTTTTTCTCCAAGAACCCACAATACATGCTTGAATGGTTTGGTAAGTACTTTAAGTAATTTATGTGGTCGAGTACTATTAATGATTAAATAATTATAAGTAGTTAATTAATGACTTTACAATTGAATTTTAATATATGTTGAACTAATTGGTTAATGATTTTTTACAGAAAGTTCCTATTAATAGCAATCCTAACACCTTTTGAATACATTTCCTGACATTTCTTGGTTAAAATCCTGTCAAATGTATCAATATCGTACTTAAAAAGGTTTTGACACCAGGACTTTTTTTTGTTTTATTTCGATAACGAAAATAGGTGTGTAATCGGTACTTTTCTACTTTGTACCGATCACTTTGATTAGAGTTATATCGGTGGTTTCTCTTGAAGACTTACCATCCCTCATTATATTTCCTCACACCCGATCATCAAAGGGATGAAACGTGTCTTTTTAATATATTTTCTATCTAGTGTACTCCAATTATTGTTGACAATTATCAAGGAAATAGCGGGGATGTTTATATACAAACAGATAGGTATCACCATGTATTTAAGACTCTGAACATTGATTAGAATATCAAGAAATAGAAAATAAACAAAACGATAATTAAATGAGTGAACCAAAAGAAGACCACGGCAAGGAAGATAATATAGAAGTTGTAATATCAGCTATTCTAGAATACCCGACTTTGTCGAGCATTAAATTAAAGAGGATAAGTATAACCACAACGGGAATTGAACCCGTATATATACTGTGAAGTAGTAGTATCATACCATTAGATTAAATATGTTACTTCAACTTGGTCAAGAAATAACACCCAATCCTGAGCTAGAGAAGATGGTGTTATTTAAAATTATATTTTCTTGATTCGTTACTATCATATATTTAGCAAGTTTATCCAGGTCTAACATAAGTAATGCAAAGTTAGCTGGTATGACTGATGGCTTGAATTTGGTTTGAAACCAATTCGGGAATGCAGTTTCTGTCATGTTTGCCATATACGATTCATTTGAACCAATATATGATAATTTGTTTGGTGTCCTTGGACGACCAAAGATTGTGCTATAATTTCAATACGCACTTCAAAATGCCGTAACTATACTGACTTGATAGTGTGCAAAGTTCTACTCGGTATTTTTGAATCTGGCTTGTATACAAGTGTGAACATGTCGTTGACAATAATTACAGAAGATCACAATTAGCTAAAAGGTTTTCATATTTATATGCTGACTGAGATATGTCTTCTGTATTTGGGGGATTGATATCTTATGGATGTACCCAAATAGATGGAAAGGTGGTTGGAAAGGGTGAAAATGGATCTTTGTAATTGAAGGTGCAAGTTCCTTATTCTTTTTACCAATCTATGCTTTCCTACTTCCAAACAAAATAGAAGATGCTATAAGTTTTAATAAGGAGGAAAAAGAATATATGAAAGAAAGTTTCAGTACAATGGAGACACACAAAGAAGGTGGTAAGATTAATCGAGCTGATATAATGGCTTCCATTAGGATTTCCGCACATGGCTTACTATCATTATTCAATTCTGCCTTGATTTAACTTCGTATGGTTTAGGAACTTTCATGCCTATTATATTAAACATTTAGGATTTTCAAGTGTGGATACTCAACTTATGATGGTACCAATATAAGCCAGGGTCAGTGATAATTGTTTACGTTGGCCATTTGCAGTAGCAGGATGTTTAATTACTACAGTTGGATTGGCAATTGTGGTAGGGTCTACTAACATAGGGGGTACGTTTTTTTGGATTATTCGTTGTTCCTGTACCTTTATATAACACACCTTCTTTAAATCTTGTTTGGATTGGGGGAAATACTCCAATTTTCTTTAAGAGAGCAACAGTAATTGGTATTGACCAACTTATTGGTAATGCTTCTGGGTTTGTTTATGGTGAAATGTTTTCTACTGCTGACCTTCCAAGATATATAACTGGTATATGTATCTGTCTAGGAGCACAAATAATAGCAAGTGGAGGGTTTGTATGTTTGTATTAGTCTTGATATATTATAAACGGGAAAACAAGAGAAGAGAGCAAATCATTTTGGAAGCCGAAGCTGAAGGCATAGAATTGGAAAATGACGTCCCGAAAGGAGATCAGAACGTTTTCTTTAAGTATACATACTAGAGATTCATATTGGCTGATTATTTAGTATCATATATTATTATGGTATATTTTTGTAAGACTTTATGAATCATTCGATACTTCTTATAAATACTATTAAATCTAAATTATATAATAACTTAATTAATTCTGTTATAAATGGTTTAGAAGGATAATTTATGTCTCCATTAATATACAACATTTAGGATTTATTATTCCGGTCTTTTCGCAAACTTTAATTGTAGTTCTATCATACTCCATAATTCTTTTAATGTATCAGTCACTCGTAATCACTTTATTTTTCCATCCAGATAGAGGTCAATATCAAGCGTCATTGGTTGGGAATTTTTGAAGTGTGAACCTCTCTTAGGAAAGACATTTATGAACATTATGTTTCTTTGCAATCACAATGGTGTTTCTGTAAGATCATACACAGCATTATGCTTGAAGTCAGAAGTAAACCGAAGTGGGAAATATCAATTATTCTTCCTTATTTTCTTTACCAGTATTCTCTAACTCAATAATAATTTCAATTCAGAAATTTTTCTTGGGTGTTAATGTTCTTGTAATTGCTCTGCACTCAGCATTGTTGTCTGTTAAAATGAACGTTGTTATGATCCATCCTTAGATGTTTAATCCTTTTAGTCTCAGGAATTTAATATCCATTTCTAGGAATCCATTTCAGAGGATTTACCTCAGTGCTTGCTTCTGGGTTTGATAGAAACAGTTATGTCTGCCACTCTATTTCCTCAATATAAAATAATATCTCCATGAAATATTTGCTAAATATTTCCTCCATTATATTCAATGTATGCAACACATTTCTGGGAAAAGTTATACATCCTTAAGACACAACAAGGATATAACCTTACATAATCAGTTCAAATTCCCATTAAAGTAAAATAATCTATTCCATTGACTCTAAATATTCTAACCATAGGGTACTTCTTTTACAGGGATCCTTCTCAAAGATATTACACAAAGCTATTTAATTATACTACAAGAGATAACTACTGTAAGAAAAAAGACTTCTAATTAGTATACTCCAGATTTATTTCTTTCCCTTTTAGTAACCATGTTTCATTTCTACTCTACATTCTATTGATCTTACTTTTTATTTTATTTATTATAATTTATATTTGATATGAGCAATTATTATAGCGTTTAATTGTTACTTTTTTAGCAAACCTCGTCATGCTTAACAGGACGCATCAATTGTGACAAGTCTTCTATTGTTGGCTCTGCTACTTTAAATATATTGCGCAATTTAATATGCTCCTCTTTAATACCTTCTGGACTGGTCTTAATAGGTCTGGCTTCCTTTTCCTTTCCATCATACTTCGAGTATCCAAAATCAATCAAGAATACTTTTTTATCTTTACTCGAATACAATATATTCGTTTCCAGTGTATCTGAATGCAATATATCCATTGAATGAATTAAGCGTAGCTCAAATTGAGCTAACTTATATATTGCAAGCTTCTCATCCTTATTCCTGATGGTTAAGTTTAAATCCAGATCCAAATACTGAAAAATAATATATGGACCCATAGCATGATAGTACTTACCAATATAGAATTCACTGAATACTTCCTTATGTTCTAAGTACAAACTGTTAAATCTTTTCTCCTGAGACAATGCTTCATACGTCTCACGTTCTAAAGCATACGCATCTGAACAAGTTGTCATGCAATTTTTCTTAAGGAGTTCAGTTGTCTTACGTATTCTTTTAAACTTGTAAGCATCAAATACTTTAACAATAATTTCATTTGATTTATCAAAAGTATCATTGATCATGTATTCTTCAACATCAGAGTGATTGACCTTAAATATTTGTGAAATATAGTTAAAGCCACTTGTATATCTATACTATAGACTTCTCCGAGTTTGATTTTTTCTTTCCTTAAAGTCATACTAGTGCTGTCATAGAAATGACTTCAATAGTTTGTCAATGTGCTTTTAGAATCCTCTGTCGAATACTTTAAGTATTGTCCATTTGTTTTACTTATATAATGATAGATTTCGAAAAGCATGTTTGATTCTTTTGCATAGTCACTTCTGATGTTAGAGCTCCCATCATATTATTTTAGAAGAGTGAAGACAACTACTTTATAATTTAATGAAACTTCGTTATTTCTGAATTTTCATCTCTTTTTGATCAATGGTGGTGCTAATACTTTCGGAATTATTTTGTCGGAGTATTAGAACTTTTGCTTCTTTTATTTGTTCGTGATTTCTTCTGGTTTTTACCCTATAGAGCCAATATTCTCTCAAAATCAATTTCTGTTAAAATCACCCAATTTGAATCTGTTAAAATTCCTTTATTCTTGCGAATTGTAAACATTTCTGCAAGGAGTTGAAGAAGGAAGCTAATTGTCAACGGATCCTTAAAATTTAATTTATTATTATGAATAAATAGCGGCAATTTTTTTACTTCAACAAGACCGAGGGTGTTACTTGCATACTATCCACAAATATCTGGGTAGAAATTAAATATATCATTTGTTTGATGCGGTACTTTAGTCTCTACCCCTGTTGGACCAACATTATTTCTATCTGAAATATAAATCTCAATATTTTGTAATACTGCCACAAACTTGCAAATCGGCTCAAATAAAAAGTTTTTGAATAGATCGCTGAATGCAAGTTCACTTAGCTTCTTTAATTTCTTGATATAGTTAATCTAAAATTGTTTTTAAAACATTATTTTTTTCTAAATTAACATAAAAATTAGAACCAGCTTCTATAAAACCTGATAATCATCCATGTATGAATCTGAGTTTTAGCAATAAGCGAATTATATTTTCTTTTTGTTCAGTAGTGTATAAAACTTTGTAATATATATCCTTATCTAATACTCTTCTTAACATGTTATCGAATCTCTTTTGAGGCATTTCTCTATTATCGATAAAGTCAATCTTCGAAAAGGTTCCTAGAAGAACATCATTCGATGCTTGACTGTCAGTTGCTTTATCGAGATTATCTGGATCTATTATATCATCATTCTCCCCTACAAACTCATATTCAGTATAAGGGAGGCTTATAAGAAATTTTAAAACTGCTCTCCAATCAAATAAGCCATCTCTAACCTTATTCTTCAATCCTTCATAAATAACTTTTAAATGACTCTGATTTGTGGTCCCAAAATATTTCAGGCATACTTCATTGAAGCGAAATTGGAACTAGTGTTGGATCTAGAAACGAAATTGGAATCTGAAAAAGTGGAGTACACATAGTATACCGTAGTTAACCTACCGAAACTATTAGTAGCAGCAATTGCTGAAGCTGCCTCAGTATTAGTTGATCCTTCACTATTAGTAATAGTTAATAAAGTTGTGAATCCAGTCTTAAACCTGATGCAAAATTGGAACATGTGTTGAAAGCAAAAACGAAGTTGGAACCAGAAGTCAAACTGTATGAAGTGTTGGAACTAGTGTTGAAACTAGTGTTGAAACCAGAAATGATGTTGGAACCTGTAGCCAAATTCAAACCAATGTTGGAACCAGAAGCGTAATTAGAACCAGCCTGAGAACTTGAAACGTAATTGGAATTATTTTCGGAACCTGAAATGAAGTTGGAACCTTTTTTTGTCTAGTTCTATGTTTTGGATTCTTAATTGTTGATAATGGAATATTTTCGATTATAGGTAATGTTCCATTGTACACACTTTGGGATTTCATCCTTATAATTGTTTTAGTGTCTGTCCATAGGGTTGTTAGTTGGTACGAGGTTGAGCTATCTTGATAATTACTGATGCTCTAGCAATTGAATTTGTTGCTGGTAGGATGTACGTAGTTGTATATGTTATTGTCCATGGAACTGTAGTTGTTAGAGTAGGTGTAGGTGTATACACAATAGCAGAGGAAGATTTGGAGTAACAATCAGCTCCTGTTGTGATGTATGTGGTTGCAATTGACCCTCGACCAGTTGTTCTTGGTAAGGAATTAAAGTTTGGATATATTTAGTGGCAACTGTTACGTCTGCATTATAACACCAAGTGGATTTTGTAATAGTGCAGGTGGTACATGGTGTTCATTCAGATCTAGAAAAGGTTGGCCCAGTTTGAGTAAAGGTATGATATGACGTTGAAATCTCTGTTCTTAACCCTGTGCTGTACTCTGGAGGTAAGGTTACTGTAGCATCTTAATAAGTCATTGTCTAGTAGGCATAGTATAAATGGGCCAATAGGATTGTTTTCACATTTACATTTATGAGAATGTAATATCGACATATTCAAGAATCTGAACGCACATGAGCTCTGGAACACATTTTATGCATACCTGCAGATTCTCAGATAATCTCACATATTCGAAGAATTAAGACTACTGCGCTATTAATACAGCATTTTTATTTTCTATTCAAACTACCGGTTCGGAATTGCTCATACCAAGGGTTCGGAAATATTCAAACCTTAAGCAAGAATACTTTTATACCAAATTTGAAAACTACTCATACCATCAGTAACAATACCTCAAACAAATGCAATAACTAAAGATAATAAGAATACCGAAGCGGGTATTAAAAGAGGCATTTGTGACAATAGGTTAACTGGTAAACTAGTTTCAAAAATTTTCATACTATTATGTGGAATACTAGCCACAACCCCTAATCTATATTAAATTTACGCCTAAAGCTGATGTTTCTTATATCGTTAAAAATATATCCTTCCTCCAATCTCTTTTCTTCTTTATTACCTACCTAGATTGCTTGCCTTTCTAAGCATAACTTAACACTCTCTGAACTATGCTTACAAAATCCTTGAAAGCTTTCGATCGATATTTGGCTACATGCTTCTTTAACTTGAGGAGTTAACTTACTGCGAACTGTTAACTCCAATGTCTTAACTTTTGATTTACAGACAGAGCAAAATTCTTCAATTGCATTCAATTCAGGTGAATATGGAGGTAAGTAAACTAACTGAAGTCCATTATTTGAAGCCAAGGTTTATATATCTTCATGTTTGTGGATTCTTGCATTATCGACAATAAGATATTGCATTTCTTTGAGTTCTTCATTACTCTTAATCTCTTCAATAACCGAGTGAATAAAGTTAAAGAAATGATTCGTTGTAGTTCCTATTCTAACCTTAGTAGATCCTGGTAATTTTCTTTTCTTGTTTGTAGTGGTGGTTGCACACTTTACTTTTAAACTGATAGGGCCCTTTGCACAAATTGCTCCCAAAAATGAAATATTTATTCCCCTTGTTACAGGAACAACTTTGGTGGCTTTTTCTCCTTTCATTGCCCAGCCACCTTCTCTCCTCATGCCTATATTGAAACCAGCTTCATCAATGAAAGCACAATTTTTCAGAAAATCAAGAATCAGTTTCCATCTTTCCGCCCATTCAAGTCGTTCATTAATTGTCTTTTCCAGTACTCTTGCAGATGGAACTAATGAAATTATTTTAAAGCTTAACTTACATACCTTTCTTATAAATTTGTAAACCGTAGAAGAAGAAACCTTTAAATCCATAAAATTTTCCTGGAGACTATTTACCATTTTTCCTAAAGTGAGTGTCGAGTTTTCACTTACAATGGAGAGTAGATGATCTTTATGTAGCTCATTCAAAATAAGCTTTCTACCAAGCTTTTTCGTACTAATTGAAATACCGATAAGGTCACAATATTGTTGCTCATTGGCTTTCCTTTTCCAAGTATAAGCTGTTTGCTTAGGAATTCCAAGGATATTTGCAGCCAGATAAGCGGAAAGCCCTCCTCGGCAGTCATTTCATGGTCTTTTTGCTTAATTTCAAAATAATATCTAAGTAATTTTCTTTTTGGCTTTTCTTGATTAGTATCAATTTCCATAATAGACTTTTCGTTGGAATCCCTTATCTCTTTTTTAAGTTTTTCTCTACAATCTTTGGTCATCATTGTGAAGTCTCTAAAACTCATACAAGATTCCAAAGGTTCACCTACGTTGTCTATATATAATGTCATTAGTTTCCTACCTTTGCTATCAAATAAGTGGCCTAGGCCATCTTCGATGATAAAGTTATCTTTAGGTTCAGTACTCATATTTATTTTTATATAAAAAAGTAATCACATAATGGTAGTATGAGATATTTTGCAGTTTAATATGAACAATTTTGCAGGTTAATCTGACAAATTAATGGTCGGTAGTATGAGTATTTTTCTACCGATGGTATGAATATATTTGAACCGGAAGTATGAGTAAATTATGAAAACACTGTAATTGAATTAGTGATTAGTACTACGTTATGGGCGTTGACGAGTATTTTTTAGAAAATAAAAAAGTAACCTTGTTCCATTTTTTAAGAATTATTTAAACAAAATTAAACAAAGTATAGGAATAAAACGAGAAGGTCGTTATTAACAATTGGACTCTATTTAGGATAACATCTCATAATATAAATTTAAAAAAATTTTATTTTCATATATTTTGGAATATAAATAAAATTCTGTACAAAGACTTCTCGTAAATCATTGGCATAATCGGAACATTATATTTTTTATGCATTTTTTAACAATATAAGTAATCCTCATATACTGCATTTGTACTTTCTACTTAAATCACTGGATCGAAATTATTCATATTACCGGTATTGCATTTATCAAGCCTTTAGAAAGAAGCATTTCATATCGATTTTTAGTATTATCCATTCTATCAAAACTATTCATATCAATTTATTTAATGATTGTGCTAATTTTATATCTTAAGAAAATTTATTTTACTTTCAATGCGTATTCTCCTATATATAATATCTTCTCTCTTGCCTACATCTATATCGCTTTTCTTTCTAAACATAGCTGAAATTCCTAGAACTATTTTTACAAAATCCTCTAAAGCTATCAAGAGAAATTTAGCTAAATTTTTCGCGAACTTATGTGGTTAGACTTCCTAAATTATGTCTTCTGTTTAATGGATACGACATAATACATTTTGTATATTGTAGATCGCTCAATTAAATTAAACTAGGCTATATACACGAAATGGGTCCTATTTAGACTTCATGAAAATTTCTTGCCATACACTGCATCCGATGAGCTTCTCATAATTCGGCAGTCTCATTGGGCAGTGTGATTGGGCTTTTTTCAACTGTTAGGTAGTTACTAGGTCAGTGCACTTTAGTAGGTCAGGTGACAAACCTCGGGTTGTATAATGTCGTAATAACGTCACGTGAACGCTAGTCGGATATCAGGTCGTTACTGGATCATGAACAACTTGCTATGTACTGATAATTCCATAGCAATGGCCTTTGATTTACAAGCTGATCAATTTTTAATGGCTTTCAACACAGTCAATGTGGAGTTAAATATATCATTTGAAACATTGTTATATGAATTCATTTTATGCATTCTTGCATTATCAACAATAAGATATATCATACCTTTGAGTTCTTCTTTACTCTTGATCTCTTCTGAAGCGTGTGAATAAAATTGTAAAAGTGTTTTTTGTAGTAGCTATTTTAATCTACAATAATACTGGCATTTTTAGTTTTTTTTTAGTTATTGCTGCAGTATTTTTTGAGTAAATTGATATCCCCTTGAAGATTTTGCACCCAAAAAGAGGATATTTATTCCCATTTTACCATGGATCATATTGATTGTTTTTACTATTCACCTAAGCAACCAGTTTCTTTCCACATATATATATTGAAATTAATAAAGATGTAATTTTCTTAAAATCTAAGTTTCTGTCAATTAATCGTTTTTAATTGTCTATTCCAGTACTTTTTCAGAAGCTCAGAAAATTCTTTTGGAGCTTAATCTGCATAACTTTCTTATAAATTTATAAATTGTAGGGGAAAAGACAATTAAATCCATCAAGTTTTTCTGAGACTATTAATCATCTCTAAAGTAACAGTTGAGTTTTCAGTCACAATAGCGAGAAATGACCTTGATTCAAAAATTAATGGCATTCTGCCGAGGCTTTTGGAACTAATTGAACACCGAGTAATTCACAATAATGCTTTTATTAGGCTTTTCTTTTCAAAATATGAAGAGTTTGTTTAGGTGTTGCGACAATATCTGCAGCCAGATAACAAGAAGTCCCCTTCTACAGTCATGAAATTCTCGTTTAATATCAATGGAATATCTAATAATTTTTCTTTCTGATTTTGTTTAAATAGAATCAATTTTCAATTTAAATGGTTGGTCGTGACTTTTAATATCATTTCAAAAATTTTCATTACAAGCTATTGCGCAACAAGTTGGAACCCTGAAAATCATACAAGAATGCATGGGCGAGCCTGAATTGTCTACATTTAAAGCCATTACTTTCTTGCTTCGCCATCAATTAAGTTCCGGCAACCATCTTCTTGAATAAGCTAATCGCCAGAATCAATACTCATTATTTTTATCCGTAAAATAATATTCACATAAGAAGGTGTCAGTTTTGCAGTTTAGTATTAGCAATTCTTATGCTTGGTCGGAAGTATGAACCACTATAAATCGATGTAATGAGAATTATTGAACCGGAAATATGTGATTTATTCCTATACGCGGGGTTATCGTACGACTGCTGCATGAGGAAATTTCTATTACCCTTTTCTTGGATATTACTTCTTGACAATTCTAGGAAAATGGTATCGTTTAGATTCAAGTTGTTTTCATTTCCATTTTGCGTTTTTAATTATAAGTTGGTTTATCATAGCAATTAAGTGCTAATAGGGGTTCATTTTCCAATTGTCTTACCATATCTGTAAAGATATGATGAATCTTTGTTGAAACAATTTTTAACAAATTACTGTTTACAATTCTCACACCTCTTTTGCATATAATTTTTCAATTATTGGTATGATAGTAAATTATATTCTGGCTGCTTGAATTAGTTTATTTTGAAGACATGATGTCGGTGTAGTCTTCCTAATATATCGGAGTTGTATGGGATATCAAGCTCTACTCGCATATAGTAAATTGATGCAAAATTATAGATACCGTAAGTGAATATAGAGCTAAGGTGAAAGAGATAAGAACTAGCGGTTGTTCTTAAGAATTGAAGGGTCGTAGTTTATCTGTCTAATTGGATGAATGAAGTCAGAGCCAATTCATCCTAAGGACAAATTGAGAGGTCAATTTACAGATTTGCTTTAATATTGGTATACGAGTCTAGGATTTGATTTCTAGAGATAACACATGACATATGAAATGACTACTACATTCATCTAATTCCAGGTGACACTAAAATTTTAGTACTTTGATACAAAATAAAATGAAAGTCATACAAAAAAAACAAGAGAATTTATTTAAGATGTGGTCAAGAAGTGATGTCATATTAGCATCCAAGATAAGGAAATAATCAATAGAGAACTACATATGAGTAAACTCATCACTAAATCTGCCTTAGTTTGAAAACGGATGGATAATTTTATTTACATTAAAAGTATATATAGGGCTATATAAACAATTAGTGTAGTTATTGGAGAAATCATAATACAGTTTCATCTTAATTTAATGAAACACTATATTAGAATCAAATCTCTAAAAGAATCTTGAAGAAAGTTTCTCCATTTATCTTCTCAGTAGTTTTTAATTTCATTTAACCTTTGATATTTCCTGGCTGATCTAATAAATTATTTTCTTTTGAGAACTCCTCAAATATATGGGGATTAAATTAAAAGTTATCATCAATTTAAATTTCGAAAGAATTTCTGTGTGTAGAACCACTTTAGATTAATAGCCAGCCTATAAGAAGAAATATAACCGCCTTCAGTAAACCAAATTGTGGGTAGAAATGTTTCCTTATTTTTACGTGCAGAATGCTCCATTTTTCTACTTGCATATATTCCGCGCAGACTCCGATGAGCGTTGCATTCTGTTTCGTATAATAGAAATAATGAGCTGGTTATAGAGAGAACTCATCTAGAATAAAAAATAGACTCCACTAGTAGCAATTATTTTGCTTACTATTCTATGCAAATGTGAAAATAACTATAGCTTCTTAAAATATTTTAAGAAAACAAAGATCTATTTACTATAAAATTCAGCTGGATTTCGATGATTTACAAGATCGAGTTAATTCCTAAGTAGTAAATCTTTTTAAGTAAATCTTGTTTACCAATTCTTTTAGTGCTACCGGACCATCCTCGTTCCATTAAATGCTTTAGTGTAGTGTTTTAGAATATTACAAATATATATGGGCCGAAGGGCACGCGGCGAATTACTCAAAAACGGCGTCTTTTTGCCATATACTGTAGCTATATAAAGTTTTATAGCCAATGAATAATTAAAACTTGTAACTCATGATGCATGCAATTTTTGTTTAAATACGGTTCTACAGAATTTAACAGAAATAAATGATTTCTTTGGGTATAAATTGGCTAAGCCTTATGTAGAGATCATTCGATTAAATATTACAATGCTCATTCAATCATTCTGCAATTTAAGAATTTTAGAATAGTTCACCTACATTGGAGCATAATCTGAAGTCATAACATTGTGTAATTGACTATGAATCACAATACTTAATAGAAGTTTTATTATTGTTTGCATGTAAGTTACTCTTCAATGCTTTCGTAAATTTATTTAAAACTAAAGCTCTGAGTTTTCTTTTTTCTATAAATTTAAAAAATCCTATTGCTTCAGCAATACCTTCGTGATTTTAACATTCTTACTTTAACGAGCTGTCATTAATTAAACGAGGATATTACTTTATGATATGAATATTCATAAATTACCACCTACTTGTCAATGAGTATTATGCTTATTCTAAAACTTTTAGTGAGTATCAATATTTTACTCATCTTTGAACATGGAAGAGAACACAATGTCTAAGTTGGAACTGATTAGGCAATTACCAGATATTAATTTTGAAATGAGACTACTACTATTTGATTATGTTATGGATTTGGCAAGTTAACTAAATCTATCAAACTGCATTTTCTCATCTACTGTTAATTTAGTCGATAGATATTGTTCCAAAATTTTTATCAAAAAAACTTTTTTGATTATTAGGAATGACTAGTCACTGAATCAGCTGCAAGAACCTTTGAACCTAAATATAAAATCGCCATTAATCAAGTTGTCTGAAATGTTCTCTAAGGAGTATGATAAAAACTTATTCTTGAAAATAGAAAGTAACGAATTCAACTCATTGAACTGGGTAATTATTATCCCACCATTTGACTCATATAATAACATATTTATTATGTCAATTGGTAATAGCATGCAGAATAGCCTATTTGATCTTAAAAGTTTGTCAAACTATTTCTGTGAAATTATTCAATTTTATCCAAGAGTTATTTAATATACAATTTATCTTAAATATCCTTATGATATTTTGGTAGTTCTTTGTTTTGGGAATTCCAGTTGATTCAGCGAAATGTTTAAATTTCTTAATTATTTAGAGAAATGCTGATCCTCTTAGAAATTAATTTTGGGTATTGTTTCTGAATAAATTAATAATGATGATCCCCCACTTTCAATCAAAGCAAAGCATATAAAGAAAGGAAATATATTCATATAATAATGCTACTTATACGGTTCTGTCAAAATAAGACAAAAAAATAGAGTTGTTTAAGTACACTGGTAGTGGTATTTGCTTGCAAGTATAATGATACTGTAGCGGTTTACCATCAAGAGTTATAAACCAATTTCCTAAATTGCATATCAATCAAAGAAAACATTTAATACTCCTAGTAGTCAAGATTAGGATATATTAGAAATCTAATTTTAATATAAATTCCTATTAATCTTTGGTCATCGTTAACTCTCTATAAGTCATACAAATGCATACACACCTTACTTGTATACATATAATATAAATATATTTGAATCAGAGGTTTGTGTGAATTCTAAAAACAATATGTTAATCATAGAAAATTAAGAAAAAAATGGAGAATAATTAAAAGTTTTATGGAAATTTAATTCTTAGACTAAAAAATTATTAATCTTAGCTAGAAAGCAATAGAATTGATAAATTTTCATTACAATTGCCCTAATATTAATTCTAACCGAATCTTTGTTTTTCTTTTCGGTTTAAATTGAACTATTCTTGACAATTTAAAATTGTACCAAACTTTCTTCGAGTAATAGCAATGAACAATCAACTATTTGTAAATTTAATAATCAATCCAATTATCAATGGAGCAAGTAATTTTGTTTTTTCGAATGTATTAAATTGCCGCAGAATGTGTAGATATACATTAAGACGGATGCAGAGTTAATGTACATTTTGAATTAGTAAAATATCGGTCAATATGCATGAATGTTCCGGAGCTCATGTGCACTTCGAAATAGTAAAATATCGGTCGATATGCATAAAGGTTCCAGAGCTCATGTGCACTTAGATCTTCTGGCAAAAATATAATTCCTATAAATACAAAAATTCTGACAGACTTTTATTTAATTTGGAGTCTTTTATATCCTCAAAAAGCCAAGTATATTGTAATTTAATTCTTTATAATAAAGTTAAAATGATAATTTTAATAATTATTCTCAGATTAATAGGATTAACTCTAGCGGAGACCTACACACGATATAGTTGTTCATCTATCACACTAGATACTTACGCTGATTGCAATTGTGATGGATTGCACTATCATCCAATTTATGTAATCCCCACTAAAACAATGATTTATTCAGATAATGCTATAATAACATTGTCACCAGAATCCTATACTGGTACAACAACAATGGTATCAATATCATACAGTACCGGTACTAAATCTGGATCAACAGTTTCAACATCTGAAAGAACAGCATGTGAAACCTGCACTGTTACAAAATCAACTTGGTGTTATGAGGCAAATATAGCTGTAACCACAAAAATTGTCCAAACTTTAATCCCGTACTCAAGAACAACTGATCGAGGGTCGATTGCAACGACTTACATCACAACAGGAAAAATATGTTATCCTCAACCTTCTTGTGTTGTCGTCCATACACCAACACCTACGCTAACAACTACAATTCCATGGACAGAAACATATGAGTCAACGAACACCTTCACAGCAACAAATTCAGTTGCTACTGCATCCGTAGTAATTAAAACACCTCAACCTCGTACAACTATAACATCTCCATGGACAGGTACTAATAAAATTACCACAATAGTACCTCCGATTAACAATAGTGGTACATTAACTGTAATTGAAAAAATTCCATTATCCACATATACTTCTCCAAAACCTAGTATCAGCGACAACAAATCTACAAAAGAAAAGGAAACTGGATACACAACCTTGTTAACTACTACTGATAGTCAAGGAGCTACTATTACTGAAGGTGCTTCTGTAATTATCACTACTGACAGTAATGGTAAATTAACTACTGAATATGAAGTATACACTACTCTCGCGGGTTCTGAAACAAGTTCT
>JAKUBG010000081.1:0-14978 GCA_030563145.1 Schwanniomyces polymorphus var. africanus
TATATTTTTGAAAATTGAAATTTTTTTGCGAAAAAGTAAATAATTGCAGGAAATTCGCAATTGTATGGGAAATGCAGGATATTCTGGGTTAATAGCGTATAGGCAGTTCCTGTATAATATGTGGATGGTATATTTGAAGAAACTGTTAGATTAAAAGTTGCTGTAGGAGCTAGTGGTCTAGAAACGCCGACTGAGGTGTTTTTGGTATATCTATTATTATGATACCTGCTGATGTTGTGGGTGGTTTTGGTCGGTTAGGGCATTCTATTGTTGTATATAGTATTTCAGGTTTACAAAACCAAGCTGTGAACACCTCACCATGGCATACTTGCAATATCAATAAAATTAAAACAATATGCTTCATTCAAAGATATCCAAATATTATAATATGCAAAAAACCTTATAGAAATATGTATGAACGGAAATAATAATAATAAACACTCTCGATCATATAAATTTCCTCTAATCGTATATAAGTATTTATTTGGTTGCCATTATCTCTCTATTTTTTTTTGGAATACATGATATATAATGCATATTTTTATTTCTTGGATTCGTATATGTATTGTTAAATTTAGAATTTATGTAATAACTAATAAGTGGAGCTCAAATTCATAATTTTAGCCAAGACTAAAATGAGTTGTATTATATAAATATATTTCACATGCTAATTACATTTAACTAGCTCTTGCATAGATGAGAATAAATAATCTGTAGAGTGCTAGAGATATCTAAAAAAACAATTCAAACTTTAAGAGGTTTCTAAATTTATAAAGTAAATTTCGCAATTCCAAAAAAAGAATAATCAAAGGATAAATTCTTCTCGTAAATGCAGCATAATGTTGCTAATCCTGCAGACAAGAATAGTTGTGGTGCCACTTTGGCTGTCAGTTCGGGTTCCCCATAAGAAATGCCGATCCGCTTTTTTTTCTAGAGAGTGCATGAGTCCGGAATCACCCCAGTATGCAGCACATCAGTATTCTATTATGCCCTGCAATACTTTATGGTGTTATAATCCATCGTAAACGGCTTCCTAATACGATATCCATTCTCGTAATATTGAAAGTGTCTTGAACGTTAATACGGCAATTAAAATTCTCGGCGTGTCTTATGACTAATCTCCGCCGTGTTACTAGTCAACTTCTTGTTTATTAATAATTTACCATAATGATCAGCAAAAATCCCGCGGAAGATTAATTTCATTTTACAATTTCAACTTGCACTGTTTCAATTCGTATTGCTATTTTCTGAATTATATATTTAGGATATGATTGAAACAAAAAATCGTTTAAATATCAACTTTAAAAGTAAACTTCCACCAAACAAAAGAGCAAAAACAAAAGAGGAGAAGGAACAACGTAGAGTAGAAAGAATTCTTCGTAATAGAATATCCGCTAATATTTCTCGTGAAAAGAAACGAAAGCATGTTGAAAACTTGGAAAAATATGTGGCGCAATTAGAGGAATCAATATCAATCCTACAAATTAATTTCAATCACGCATGGAACCTTTTAAGTAACAAACAGAAAAGTAATATAAATTTGATTCCACTAAAAGATTTAACGAATTTCAAAGAAAAGGTGTACTGTAAGTTAAATGTGTTTGTTAATAATGATATTTGTAACATAACTACAACTAATGAGAATACTAACAATACTGAACAAATTTATATTGAGAAACCTCATACTAATGAGGAAATTTCGTTGAATGAAAATTCATTTGGTAATACTGATGAAGGTTATTTTCCTGGATTCTCTACAATATCACTGAATTCCCCAATAAATATGTCCCTAGATTTAACTTTGAAAAATCCAGATGTCGATGTTGTTCCATTAACCGTAATTGAACCAAGTAAGTTATGTCTAAAACCTGAGCTGAAACCAATAAATAATATGGAGTTCTCCTTAACATCAATTCAATCAAATATGCAAAATTTAGAAGAATATAGTTTGAAATGAGAAAAAATTTTCCATTTTTATTATTTGACCAAAATTTATAAGCTAAATATTGAGAGTATAGATAATTCTAAATTTGTCTAATATAAAAAGAAGAATATTATTATAAAAAACGGTATGGAGTTATTATCATTTCAAAGCATTATTATACAACGTACACAAATATAATATAAGAATTTTGCATGTAAGTAAAATCCTAAGTTTCTTTCTAAGCGCCATACCCTATAGAATATTGCTATGTGGTTGTATGTATTAAATACCCACAAAATAAATTTTCTCAAATTTGGCATATCTATTTAGAATAAATAAAAAAAAAAAAGGATATCATGGCATGTTCAGCTTAGGATAAAATAACACATGATGTAAAACGTGATATAAAATATACTTTGTTCAATATCACGTGAGATAAAACTTGAAACATTGCTGCAAAATAAATGAAGCCCTTGAAAAGTATAGAAGGATAATTATAAAGCCATCGACTTGTAAAGATAAACTGACCAATAGAATAGCTAACCTGTGAGTCAGCTTATCGCCCAGATCGTCTTAGTTGAACCTTTTTATCTAATTTCAAACTATAAATGGAGGTAGATTTCATTGATATATAGTATAGTTAGTTGAGCGAATCACAACTTAATGTAAATATTATATTAAATATCTGATCTCTAACATCTGTTTATGAAAGTAGATGAACATTCACCTATTTTATCTTGTAGACATTCTGTGATCGAATAGAGAGATATCCGACCATTGATCACATGATAACATTACGACATTCTAAAGTCGGGCCTTCAATAAAACTGAGCTAGTAACTTAATAGGGAGAAAAATGGATGGGCTACATGACTGTAAATTATAGCCAGTGGGATTGCTCATTGAAACTGACTTTTAGACAAGGTTTCTCATGGAATTCGTTATATAGTTAGTTAATTTAATGATCGAAATATAACATATTGTCATATCTTTTCAGAAGACATAATCAACAAGTCTAATACGCTGGAAATCTTTCGCAGCCAAAATATTTATTGCATGTGAGAAAATCTCACAGAAAAATACTTCATCTTAAATGTATATATGAAATATATTACTTAAGGTATTCGTTTAGTACTATATCCGTATGATTAAGATGTTAAAGTTTGAAAATATTATACAGTTGATAAAGTTATCAGTTTTGAAATGTAATCGAATGTATCATCCAAGAATATTCATAATTAGGCAACTGGAGCATCATGGTGCGTATTATAGTTTCCTAAAAAAGGTGTAGATATATAAATGTACAATAGTTACTACATTAGTGGTAATTCAAAATTAATGGTATGCTGAAATTCTGCGACAGCAATCATAGCTTATATAAGTTGCCTATGAATGTAATTAAAAGTTTGTGAATGAATCAAAAGTCTTTTCGAAATAATTATCTTAACATGGAAAAGAATGTATTATACAAAAATATATCCAAATATATCTTTGATCAAGATCACGTAAATCCAAAGGAGTACGATTTCACCAACTTTTCTATTACAGACTTTGATTATAGAAAATTATTCGATGCAAATAATTTTGTAACAAATGATGAATTATCCCTCAAGTTTTTCGGGACCGCAAGACAATATCATTTAGAAATTATTTATGAAGGATTAAAGAATATGGTTAGAGATGGTTTATTTGATTGGAAAGCACCTTTCATATTTCATATGACCCTCCCTTCTACTGAATATGAATTTGAGGGGGAGAATGGTGACATAATAAATCCAGATAATCTCGATATAGCAACTAATAGTCAAGCATCAGATAATATTCTTCTAGGAACTTTTGCGAAGATTGCATTTATCGATAATAGAGTAATGCCTCAAAAAAGATTCGATAACACGTTAAAAAGAATTGTTAGATTTCCTAAATTATGTCTTCTGTTTAATGGATACGACATAATACATTTTGTATATTGTAGATCGCTCAATTAAATTAAACTAGGCTATATACACGAAATGGGTCCTATTTATACTTGATGAAAATTTCCTTCCATACACTGCATCCGATGAGCTTCTCATAATTCGGCAGTCTCATTGGGCAGTCTCATTGGGCTATTTTCAACTGTTAGGTAGTTCGTTACTAGCTCAGTTACAGTTTGGTAGGTCAGGTGACAAACCTCGGGTTGTATAATGTCGTAATAACATCACGTGAACTCTAGTCGGATATCAGGTCTTTACTGGATCACCAACAAGAATATTAGATACTGATATAGATTCATACACTACCGAACAAAGAGAAGATATAATTTACCTGTTGCTAAGACTCAGATTCACACAGAAGCATAAATATGTCAAGGGCATAAAGAAGCAATGTGAACTTGAATTCAGAGATCTATTCAAAAACTTTTTATTTGATCCGATATGCGAATTTGTTGCTGAATTACAAAATATTGAGATATATATTTCAGAGAGAAATAACTTTGGTCCAACAGGGGTGGTGACTAAAGTGCCTCATCAAACCAATGATATTATTCATTCCTACCCAGATATTTGTGCATATTTGGATAGTCATACATATAACACCCTCGCTATTGTTGAAGTAAAAAAAATGCCACTATTTATTCATAATAAATTAAATTTTAATGATCCATTAACAAACAGCCTCTTTGTTAAGCTTATTTCAGAAATGCTTTCAAATCGCAAAAATAAAGGAATTTTAACTGATTCGAATACCACGATTTTTGTAGAAGTTGATCTAGAGAGAACTAGAATATTAAGAAATGAAAATCGAGAAAACCAATCCAAGAGAACAAAATATTCTTCTAATAATGTGACAAAGAAAACAAATTTAGGTAGCTCGGGAAATTATGTATCATCACAGATTCAAGAAGAGATTGTAGAAATATCAAAAAAGGTTTCACTAAATTACAAAGTAGTTAACCTTCACTCTTCTGGATTAACTATGATGGGGGCTCTAACATCATTTATTTATGAGGCATTTGAGGGAAATGATTACACAAAAGATGCAAATGAGCTTTACGAAGTGTATCAATATATAAGAAAAACAAATGAGGAATACTTGGAATACTTGACTAAAGAGGCTAACAAAGTAATGTTAAGCTATAGAAGTACGCTCAGCATAATGTCAGTAGTATGAGTTTTTTTCAGTTAAGGATTTCAACTTCGAATATCTAGTAAAATGATATACGTAAGTGTTTAATTTTAATTCTCAGATAATCCCTGACAGGGGTTATTAATTACTTTAGTTTCAGCTTTGCGAACTCCATATATATTAACTTCATTTATGTCGTCATTAATATAATTATATATTCAGTATTGTATTAAACTCGTTATTAGAAAATATTTATTTTGTAGTATATTACACATCTGTTTTTACTTACTTAAAGTATTAGTTATATTCCGAAATAGATTCGGTTTAAAGCACTATATTAATATTTGTAGTTTCTATACCGCCATTCACTTTTAGCTTCCAGAATTTTTATATAACCTAGAGAAAAGACTTCATATATATTTAGGTTCTCAAAGTATACCTAGCTTATGTTTGTTCTAGATAAGTTTATATAAATATTTTGTGAGTGTTACTTCAAGTTTGATCTACATATTGGTAATATCGAAATTTCACGTTCTTCCCTTATTAATAGTATATCCGACTAGTATAAATACGAGATTTATGTCGTTTTAATTCGATTCCCTAAATATATCATAGTATTACGTCATGCTTTCCGAAATCTCAGATAAATAGACTAAGTTTCGCACTCTTGCAGAATTATTTTTTAATCATTAGTCCAATTCCGCATATGCATTAAAATGAACGCATTAAACGTTAGGATATTACTAATATTCTGTATATGCTGAGTTTAATTAATTCAGTTATCTAAAGAAACGTGTTGTCTATCCAGGAGAAGGCGTTTAAAAAAGTCCAATAAAGATATCTGAAAATATTTCGCAGCCATAATTCTACATACGTGTGAAAATCTCATAGAATAATTGTTGATCATACATGTGATACAATTTTTGAGTACTTTTTAGTTCTATATATTTTGTGATCAACATTTTAAATGTACATAGTAGCAATTCGGATATAAAGAATTATATAAGTACAAATTATTTTGTGACAAGTGGTATACTTGGAATGAAATATAGAATTTGAGAACAATTATACAGTTGGTGACGAAAGACAACGGTACTTGAAAGTAGTCGAATGTATATTCTAAAACATAGTCTTAATTAGGAAACTATAGATTTGTTGTATACTTTATAGTTTCCTAGAAAGACATTTTATGTATAACTGTGCAATAATTACTACGTTGATGAGATGTACAGATACGTTGGATTCTGCAACCGCAATAATATTTGGTATAGCATAAAGAAGAAGGTATTTATATAAATCAAATTAAATCTTTATTAAATAATTATTTCAGCATGAAAAAGACCATATTATACAAGAATATATTCAAATATATCCTTGGTCAAGATCACGTAAATCCAAATGAGTATGATCTCACCAACTTTTCTATTACAGCCTTTGATTATAGAACGTTATTCGAAGGAAATACTTTCATAACAAACAAAGAACTATCCCTCAAGTTTTTTGGGGCAGTCGATGAAGTTGTTGTGAGTACGATCTATAAACGGTTTGACTTATATATAACTGATAACCCAGATAAATGGAGAACTGCCTTCATATTTTTTATGACCCTCCCTTCTACTGAATATGAGTTTGTGGGGGAGAATGGTGATATAATAGATCCAGATAATCTCGATAAATCAACTGATAATCAAACATCAGATAATATTCTTCTAGGAACTTTTTCGAAGATTGACTTTATCGATAATAGAGAAATGCCTCAAAAGAGATTCGATAACACGTTAAAAAGAATATTAGCTACTGACATATTTTCCAAAGCTTTATACACTACCGAACAAAGAGAAGATATAATTCTCCTGTTGCTAAGACTCAGATATACCAATGTTTATGAGGATATAGATGATATAAAGAAACGTGGTGAACCAATATTTAGAGACTCTTTCAAGGGTTTTCTATTTCGCCCCATATGTAACTTTGTGGCTGCTCTACAAAAGATTGAAATACATATTGATGAAAGAAATAATGTTGGTCCAACTGGGGTTGAGACAAAAGTCCCACATCAAACAAATGATATTTTTTATTCCTACCCAGATATTTGTGCATACTTAAGAAAAAATTCAAATAATACCCTTATTATTGTTGAAGTAAAAAAATTGCCGCTATTTATTCATAATAATAAATTAAATTTTACAGATGAGTTGACAAATAGCTTCCTTCTTCAGCTTATTTCAGAAATGTTTTCAGATCGCAAAAATAAAGGAATTCTAACAGATTCGAATACAACGATTTTGGTAGAAATTGATCTAGAGAGAACTAGAATATTAAGAAATGAAAATCGAGAAAACAAAGTCAAGAGAACAAAATATTCTTCCAATATTGTTTCAAAGAAAACAAATTTAGGTAGCTCAGTAAGTTCTGTATCATCACAGATTGAGGACGAGATCGTCGAAGGAACAAAAAAGGTTTCATTAAATTATAAAATAGTTAACCTTCACTCTTTTGGATTAACTATGATGGGGGCTCTAACATCATTTATTTATGAGGCATTTGAGGGAAATGATCACACAAAAGAAGCAAATGAGCTTTATGAAGTGTATCAGTATATAAGGAAAACAGATGAAGAGTACTTGGATTTTTTACTAAAGAGGCTAACAAAGTAGTGTCAAGCTATAGAAGTACGCTTAGCATAACGTCAGTAGTATGAGTTTTTTTAGTTAAGGATTTCAACTTTGAATATCTAGGAAAATATATATTGAATCTCTGAAAGGGGTACTTAATTACCCCCATTGTCATATTACGAACAATGTATTATATTATGGCTCTTTATGTTATCATAAATATAGTCATTTATTCATTGTTTTATTAATCTTATTAGTAGTATATATTTATATTATCATATAATAATGGTATTGGTCTTACATATATCCTCAAGTACTTATTGTAAAGTTATCTCTTTAATAAAAAGTATTTCCACGCTTAAAGTATCATATTATATTTGTAATAGTTTATTACTCCATTTACTTTTAGTTTCCAGAAATATCTTTGATCAAACTTGATATATCTTTGGGTTCTCAAAGTTACCTAGCTTATGTCTGTTCTAAATACGTTTATATAAATATTTGTGAGTGTTGCTTTATCTGAAGTTTGATCTATATAGTGGTAGTATCTGCGATTAGATCACTGGTACTTCCCACGCAAGTCTTATGACCAGCCATGGTAGATATACGAGATTTATGCGGCTATAATTTGATTCCCTAAATATCATAGTAATATGTCATGCTTTCCGAAATTACAGGTAAATAGACCACTCTTGCAGAATTAATTCCAACTCCCCATATGCATCACAATGAACGCATTAAGCGTTAGGAAATTATTGTAATTTCTGTATATGCTAAGTTTAATTAATTCAGTCATATAAATATACGTATTATCTATTCAGGAAAAGGTGTTTAAAAAGTCCAATAAAGATAGCTGAAAATATTTCGTAGTCAATTATTTAATGCGTGGGAAAAGCTCATAGCATAATTGTTGATCATACATGTGATATATTATCAACCATTGTTGAGGTATGTAGTATTGTATATATCGTAACCACTATCTTAAAAGTATACAGTAGTACTTCAAATATAAAGAATTATAGAAATACAAATTATTTTTGACAAGTGGTATACTTGGAGAGAAGTATAGAATTTGAGAACAATTATAGAGTTGGTAAAGAAGGTTGGGAACTGGAATGTAATATAATGTAAAAACATGGTTTTAATTCGGAAACTATAGCATTCTAATATACTTTATAGTTTCCTAGAAAGACATTTTATGTATAACTGTGCAATAATTACTACATTGATGAGATGTACAGATACGTTGGATTCTGCAACCGCAATAATATTTGTTATAGCATAAAAATGATGGTATTTATATAAATAAATCAAACAGTCTTTTCGAAATAATATATCAACATGGAAAAGACCATATTATACAAGAATATATCCAAATATATTCTTGGACAAGACCACGTAAATCCAAATGAGTACGATTTCACCAACTTTTCTATTACAGACTTCGATTATAGAACGTTATTCGAAGGAAATAATTTCGTAACAAACAAAGAACTATGCCTTAAGTTTTTTCGGACCGCAAGAGAAGTTCATTTAGAAGTTATTTATGAAGGATTAAAGAATATGGTTAGAGATGGTTTATTATATTGGAAAGCAGCTTTCATATTTCTTATGATCCTCCCTTATACCGAGTATGAGTTTGTGGGAGGGAATGGTGATATAATAGATCCGGATAATCTCGAAAAGGTAACTGATAGTCAAGCATCAGATAATATTCTTCTAGGAACTTTTTCGAAGATTGACTTTATCGATAATAGAGAAATGCCCCAAAAGAGATTCGATAACACATTAAAAAGAATATTAGACACTGATATATTTTCATATACTACCGAACAAAGAGAAGATATAATTCTGCTGATGCTAAGACTCAGATTCACACAGAAGCATGAATATACCAAGAAACTAAAGGAGCAAAGTGAGCTTGTATTCAGAGAACTATTCAACTACTTTTTATTTAAGCCGATTTGCAACTTTGTGGCAGTATTACAAAATGTTGAGATATATATTTCAGATAGAAATAACGTTGGTCCAACAGGGGTAGAAACTAAAGTGCCTCATCAAACCAATGATATTTTTTATTCCTACCCAGATATTTGTGCATATTTGGATAGTCATACATATAACACCCTTGTTATTGTTGAAGTAAAAAAATTGCCGCTATTTATTCATAATAAGTTAAATTTTAATGATCCATTGACAAACAGCTTCTTTGTTCAGCTTATTTCAGAAATGTTTTCAAATCGCAAAAATAAAGGAATTCTAACTGATTCGAATACCACGATTTTGGTAGAAATTGATCTAGAGAGAACTAGAATATTAAGAAATGAAAATCGAGAAAACCAAACCAAGAGAACAAAATATTCTTCTAATAATGTGACAAAGAAGAGGAGTTTGGGTAGTTCAGGAAGTTCTGTATCATCACAGATTCAAGAAGAGATTGTAGAAGTATCAAAAAAGGTTTCATTAAATTACAAAATGGTTAACCTTCACTCTTCTGGATTAACTATTATGGGGGCTCTAACTTCATTTATTTATGAATCATTTGAGGGAAATGATTATACAAAAGAAGCAAATGAGCTTTACGAATTGTATCAGTATATAAGAAAAACGGATGAGGAATACTTGGAATATTTGACTAAAGAGGCTAACAAAGTAATGTTAAGCTATAGAAGTACGCTTAGCATAATGTCAGTAGTATGAGTTTTTTCAGTTAAGGATTTCAACTTCGAATATCTAGTAAAATGATATACATAAGTGTTTAACTTTAATTCTCAGATAATCCTTGACAAGCGTTATTAATTACTTTAATTTCTGCTTTGCGAACTCCATATATATTAACTTCATTTATCTCGTCATTAATATAATTATATATTCAGTGTTGTATTAAACTCGTTATTCGAAAATATTTATTTTGTAGTATATTACACATCTGTTTTTACTTACTTAAAGTATAAGTTACACCCCGAAATAGATTTTGTTTAAAGTATTATATTAATATTTGTAGTTTTTATACCACCATTCACATTTAGCTTCCAGAATTTTCATATGACTAGAATAAAAGGCTAGACATATATTTAGGTTCTCAAAGTATACCTAGCTTATATCTGTTCTAGATAAGTTTATGTAAATATTGAGAGCGTTACTTCATTTTAAGTTTGATCTACATGATATTGGCAGTATTCGAAATTTCACGTACTTCCCTTAATAGTATGGCCGACTAGTATAAATACGAGATTTATGTCGTTTTAATTCGATTCACTAAATATACCATAGTATTACGTCATTCATTCGGTAAAGGCTTCAGATAAATAGACCAGGTTTCTCACTCTTGTAGAATTATTTTTAATCATTAGTCCAACTCCGCATATGCTTCAAAATGAACGCATTAAGCGTTAGGATGTTATTTTTCTTTTTGGTAGGTGTGATATCGGTTTCATACCTTGATTGTGACATCGAATGCTACTGTGGGGGTATCAAACATAATTTGGTGGATGAAGGTAATCTCCCTTACAATTGGAGTGTTAAATTGTGGCAAGACGTAGTGACCACTACTACGATTTTAGTAAGAGTAGTTGGAGTTGGCGCATTTATATGGGGTGTTACTCATTCGTTGACAAATTTGTTACAAAAATGCGAATACTGTTTTAGGGCCCACAAGAAATCGGACAGGAGTTGTGTACATTCCGGTACAAACTTAGCAAATTCTCTAAGTGCTATGGGAATGGCAGTAACAGTATATGCAAGCATATCAAGAATATTCTGTTAATCCAGTTACCAAAATTATTTGATAGTATAATTTTGTAACCCAAGTTATGGCTATTGGTATTCTGAACTATACATGCGAAACTTACCAGGGAAGCCAAGTAGTATCAAACAAGTCTACAAGTTAAGCGAAATAATTGTATAGTATCAATTATCTACATTCGATAAATACAATAATA
Organism: Schwanniomyces polymorphus var. africanus; assembly: GCA_030563145.1. NCBI lineage: Eukaryota > Fungi > Ascomycota > Pichiomycetes > Serinales > Debaryomycetaceae > Schwanniomyces > Schwanniomyces polymorphus. The sequence continues at coordinate 11,585 of JAKUBG010000081.1, forward strand.
GTCATGTTCCTAATACTAATAATAATAAATTAGGTTTATTGATATTTTTTTTTTCTTTTAAAAAAATGTTTCCTGATTTTTTCATTGTTGTTTTTTAATACCTTTTATATTAGAAAGGAATATTAGCTAAATATTTAGTTCCCTCATACACAATGTATACAAAATATTTTTTATATTCATCTCTAGAGTCTTACCCATCTGTAGAATCATATGCTTCTACAATTAAGCTTCCTTCTTCATTATGTTCATTCCTTCTTTTTACTGAACCTGTACATTCAAATACATTATTAACGAAATACGCTAACCAACTATGCGCTGCAATAAATGGTTTACCAGAACAATAAAGCATATTTTCCTTACCAGACATAATCCATTCACTGATTTCAGAACTTTCGCCAAGAGTTCCTTCATCGTTTATCTCATTAAATTGAGAATAGGTATCTTTCCTATATCCTCTATATACTAAATCGCTCATCATTTCATTTCATCTTGTCTCACCTCCTTATCCCATGGCAAATATTCGAACCACTTTTTAATTAGGTCATTTTAAATGCTCTTCTTTGTTAATCGGGTATTCTGATATTCTTCGCCATTTTTAATATTTGTGCACTAACCATAATGGAATATCCTCACCTTTCTAGTCTTGTGGATATTAAGGTATCCTTCAAAAGTGGTGTTCCTAGTAATTTCCTTAGCTATGTCATAGCTATATATTGTTGGAATATGTTCTTGATTATCTATTTCTCTAGGAACATAATTTATAGTAACTCCTCCTTCTTCTTTGTCAAGGTAATCATGGAGAAATATTATAATCAAATATTACTAAGTATAACTTTATTATTGGTAACTCCTAGTATTCCAAAATCCGCTTCGTAATCTAGAAAAACCATTTCACCATTGACGCATGAATCTTTAAACTTTATGCCATGTTCGATTAAGTATTTGAGATCCCTCTCTCCTTCGTACAGAGGGTCTGTTTTTAAATATGTTTCCCATCATCTGAGATTCTGAATCCATGGGTGTATCCATAAGAGTGAAATATATCTATTCCTATCGAATCACCTTCTCCATAAGAGTATTTACTTCTTCAATGACCTGCTTTTTCAAAGGCGGCGAAATTAAAAGACAACCGTCAAACATCATCTTGAATAGTCGCAATTAAATTTGATTTACAGATTATTTATACTATAGATATATAATAGGTTATTCTTAATCTATTATGTTTTGCTGAAAAATGCGGTAATGCCAGGTTCAAATAACGATATGTTTAAAGTTAAGTTCATTGCTGAGGATAAGGGATCATTTAATTCAATAAAAATCGATCTATCTACAATAGAATTGTTTAAGATATGGAATATTTAGACATAGTCTTTGGCTGGAAAAGATTAATTAAGGTATGTTGAAAATTCTTTTGTTGTCACAAAAACAATGCTCAACATATAATCCAAAAACAAATCGAGAAAACATTCAGGGAGTGACATATTCTTAAAAAGAACTATATATTTGACCATCTAAATGAAGTTTGCATATATGAATCAAGTGTAACTTCAATAATAATAGCAAATGGTATTTTGATAAGGTATCAATCAAATAGGATTCATCAAATTATTATTTTCAATATTAGGACGCACACTTATTCAAATGTAAAATAATAGAGATATCCTGATACACAGGGTTCTACGGAATCTTTGTATATATTCTATATCCTAGAAAAGCTTACTGGATAAGGGATATTCAGAGATAATATTTATGGTATGGTATGGATTTTTTACATCATAAGCATAAAACTTATGCTGGTGGACACAAGAATAGTACAAATGATAGATTTGATCAAATTATCTACAGCGGAATCAAGTTTTTAAAACTATACAAGCACCCTTATTATAAGCAAATACTTTCAAGAATTAATTTGGTTTAAAGATTATAAAATTATAAAATTATAAAATTAGTATGCAACTTAATTTTAACATTAAGTACTTCTTGTAATCAAACATATATGGCTGTTACATAAATTTATGCTATGGTTTCCTAATTATACTATAGAAACACAAACATGCAATAACTACTGAATTTGGTTAGTATGCTGAGAGTCCTTCAACCACAAACATAATTACTTTATTATGCTTGTGAACATATAAAAGGTCTCAGAAGAACCAACGACAAGATCTTAAATTAACACTATTAAATGAAAATAGATGTATTATATAAGAATATTTCAAAGTATATCTTTGGTAGAGATTACCTAGATGCAAATGAGTATGACTTTAATAATTTCTCTTTCAAACGCTTCAATTACAGAAAATTGTTCGAAAGTAATTTTGTAACAAATGATGAAGTATGCCTGAAATTTTTTGAGACCACCAATCAGAATCATTTAGAAGTTATTTATGAAGGACTGAAGAATATGGTTAGAGATGGTTTATTTGATTGGAAAGCAGCTTTCATATTTCTTATGACCCTCCCTTTTACTGAATATGAGTTTGTGGGGGAGAATGGTGATATAATAGATCCAGATAACCTCGACAAAGCAACTGATAGTCAAGCATCAGATAATATTCTTCTAGGAACCTTTTCGAAGATTAAGTTTATCGATAATAGAGAAATGCCTCAAAAGAGATTCGATAACACATTAAAAAGAATATTAGACACTGATATATTTTCATATACTACCGAACAAAGAGAAGATATAATTCTGCTGATGCTAAGACTCAGATTCACACAGAAGCATGAATATACCAAGAAACTAAAGGAGCAAAGTGAGCTTGTATTCAGAGAACTATTCAACTACTTTTTATTTAAGCCGATTTGCAACTTTGTGGCAGTATTACAAAATGTTGAGATATATATTTCAGATAGAAATAACGTTGGTCCAACAGGGGTAGAAACTAAAGTGCCTCATCAAACCAATGATATTTTTTATTCCTACCCAGATATTTGTGCATATTTGGATAGTCATACATATAACACCCTTGTTATTGTTGAAGTAAAAAAATTGCCACTATTTATTCATAATAATAAATTAAATTTTACGAATCCGTTGACAAATAGCTTCCTTCTTCAGCTCCTTGCAGAAATGTTTACAAATCGCAAGAACAAGGGAATTTTAACAGATTCAAATTGGGTGATTTTAACAGAAATTGATTTTAAGAGAACATTGGATCTAAAAGCTAAGAGGGAAAAGGAAGAATCACAAACAAATAAAAGAAGCAAAAATTCTAATACCCTGACAAAGAAGAGGAAATCAAATAATTACGAAAGTATTAGCATCACTATTGATCAAAAAGAGGGTAAAGATTCAGAAATACCAAAAAAAGTTGCATTAAATTATAAAGTAGTTAGTCTTCACTCTTCTAAAATAACTATTATGGGAGCTCTAACATCATTTATTTATGAG
>JAKUBG010000082.1:0-14886 GCA_030563145.1 Schwanniomyces polymorphus var. africanus
GTATTATTCAAACGAAGAAGTAAATTTTTAGTGGCGTATGATTCTTCCATCAACTTATGCGCTTCTACGTCTTCGTGTAAATCCACAGATATGCCATTTCTTAGCCTCTGGAATATATCACCCTGCATTTGTACCATATATTGAAGAAAAGTAGCTAATCTATTTTCTTTGGTAATACCAAATAATATCTTTTGTCCCTTTTTTAGCACTAGAGGGTGTTATTGATTCTTTCGACTCTCGAGAATCATGGAATTATTTCAAATCCTATTGGTGCTGCATTTTGGGTTTTGTGTAATTAAAATTTAATATAAAAAATTTAATATAGCAGGAAAACTACAAGATATTACTATTCTATAGGCAACCAGAAGACTCTATCAAACAGATGCATTAGGCTCTTTTATAATTACTTTTATATCTGGTGTAGAATTTTAAGGAGTAAGCGGCGTAATATCTGATCAAGTGAGGAAGAGATCGCAGTGGTGTTTAAATTTCTTTTACTAATCATTTCTTTACCAATTTCTGAAGTTGTTACCACGTTTAAGTGTTGGCGATCTTAGAAATACCTTTCAAGTTATGCTCTCTCCTACCTTGTATTATCTATTTAGTAATATATAATTACTTATTAAAATATTTGTCGTAACCTGTCAAAACAAATCTATATTTAACATCACCAGCAGTCATTCTCTTCCAAGCTGTAGCTACACTTTCTTCATTGATGTCAATTGTTTCTACCCATGGCTTGATATTATGCTTGGCTGCAAACTCTAACATGTACTCGATATCTTTTGGAGAACCGATCCCACTACCACCAATCGATATACTTGTTTTAAGCAAATTAACTGGTGTTAGTGACAACTTTTCATCATGCGGTGGAGCAGTAATATATACCATTCTACCATATGGCTTAAGGAGACTAAGGATTTTTTCAATCGCACCTTCAGTAAATGACGAACCTGTATTAATAATCAAGTCAAAGGAATCTAAATATTTTTCCTCAAATCCTTCTTCGTTAGTAGCTATAAAATGATCAGCACCAAGTTTTTTAGCATCGGCTTCTTTACTTCGTGTTCTGGAAATAGCGGTCACTTCGGCACCCATTGCTTTGGCAAATAATATAGTCATATGACCAATGCCGCCGACACCGCTAACACCAACTCTAGTACCCTTTGTAACATGTTCAGTAATCAATGGTCTAAAACCAGTGATCCCTCCACACAACATGGGTGCAACATACTTAGTTTCAAGAATGTCTGGAATCTTAAAAGCGAACTTGGAATTGACTCTTATTTTATTAGCATACCCACCATGAGTTGGAACATTAGTTTCTGGGTATATACCGAAATATGTTCCAATATGACTACGGCAAGTATTCTCATGATCATTCTCACAACGAACACATTTGCCGCAAGAATCGCATTGTGCCCCAACCCCAACTCTATCACCTAACTTATATTTGGATTTGTCAATTTCATCACCTAATGCAACAATTTTTCCAACTATCTCATGACCAACAGCTACAGGGACATATGGTCTGCCCCAATCACCGTTAGCTGCGTGAATATCACTACCACAAATACCACAGGCTTCTATTTCGATATCAACATCATATGGTCTAAGTTTTTGTGGAGTATAGCTGAAATGCTTTGGTTCTAGCCATTTATCAAAGTCGTGGACACCAATTGCTTCAAAAGTTTCTTGATTCAGCATATTCTTTATTAAATTTAGTTATTAGAAACAAAAATACTAATGAGTTTCTTGCATATGTTACTCTATTTAAAGAAACATTAATCCCGTAAAAAACAGTAAAACCGCAAAGACCGCAAAAACCGCAAAGACCGCAAGAACCGTTATCACTACTCTGTTCAGAAATCCCCGCATTTATTTCTCCACAGTTTCCTAAAATATTTTTTAAAATATCTCACCGATTATCATTAGTAAGAATATTCCAAACCTAGAGATTTTCTTGAGGTAATTCATTACTCATGTATCTCGTCGTAGACCCATATAACTTATTATTACGTTGCTTTATCTTTCACCTTTTATTGTGTGAAAAATAGATATAGGAAAAGCTTCTATATTAACATTCTGACAATCATGAAATACAAAACTGAGATATTTAAGGAATATGATTATTCAAAATCATGAATATTATCAAATGGATGAATAACAGCTTAGTTCTTCACTTGAGGAAGAAATATTCTTATCTACTTATTTTCATAATAATAAAGCTGATGGAATATATTACATAACCAAAAGGTGTTATTAGATATGGTAATTTATCTCTCCCAATAAGTAATTAAAGATCTGGTATTTAATATAGTACTTATATTAAATTACGGTACATTTATATTGTGATTCGCTCAACAGACTATTCTATATATCAATAAAATGTAGCTCCATTTTTGGATCGAAGTTAGATAAAAAATTTATATACTTTTTCATTTGAGCAGCCTAGGGGATGAGCTGAGTCATAATGTTACCTATTCCATTGGGTTAATCTTAATAGTTCTATCACTGATGTTTTCCGCTCTTATACTTCGTAACGCTTTATTTATTTTGCATCAATATATTATTATTGTCATGTTACACTAGGCTGGTGAAATAAAAATATATTTAATTATATTATTAGCTTATAGCATATTTAATACCCCGTATATATGATTACGAGCTATAGATAAAAAGAGAGAGGATATTGCATATTATATTAAGACCTCAAAAATCGCTAAAGCCGCTAAAAGACGTTACTCCAACTGTTCACGATCCCATATTTTTCCACGAATTTCTTTATGATTTATTAATAGCGTGATTACTATTACAAGAATTATCTCCGGCAAATGTAGATTAAACTTATTTAAGAATTAATCTAGAATATTTTCCCATACGTTATTAGAATAAGTATACATTTGGCAACTATTTCTAATTTCGCATTAGAGGAGCTCGCCGAACATAATCACCGCTAATTCCGCAAAGTATTAAGACTCCATAAATGATTTTAATTATTTGAGATCTTGGCATATCAACCTTGCAATATTGGTAAATCGGTATGTATGCTATATTGTATATAATTCACTAACTACGTTTATAGGAATTTCGCAAGATAGAGATTATTATGTATATAATTAAATGATCCTAATCTTTCTGTGGGGGATAGAGTAATTAAGTAGAGATTATGAAAATAAAGCAAACGTTCTTCTTACTAGCATATTTAAAAATGTAAATAGAAAAAAGACATAACATATAAAAGCGAGCTTTTCTTCTCCATTACAAACTGGGCAATGTCCGCTAAATGCGCTATCTCGACCTTTGATGCGGGTGAGGGATTTAACGGGTTTTAAAAGTTTCTGAGATGCAAAATCTCTATATAATGCTAATCTTATGCATTCTAAATAAATGAGATAATAATAAACATGTTGGAAGCAATTAAACTAAGTACCTTTGGAGAATTAATATACTATTTATCAAATGGAAAACTTTTTCAGTTAAACGATGAAGCCGACAATTCACCAATATCCTTGGAGATTTCTGAAATGGTATACAAGAAAAAAGGTTCTTTCGAAGAATCAACTATACAAAATAATTTTGGAAAAACAGATACATTAATAAAAGAATTCATAGTGGTTGATTGGAATGGTGATAGTGATGAGGAGAACCCCAGAAATTGGAATTTCATAACAAAGATGTGGGTGGCAGTAGAAATATGTATGGTTACTTTAGCTGTTTATATTGGATCAGCTATCTATACACCGGGTATCGAAGAGCTTATGAGAGATTTTGGTGTAAGTGAATTGGTGGCAACCATACCATTGACACTTTTTGTTTTTGGATATGGATTTGGGCCCATGATATTTTCGCCGATTTCGGAACATCCATCAATTGGTAGGAGACATGTTTATATGGTGACATTATTTATATTTATGATATTACAAATCCCTACTGCTTTATCAAATAATATTGTTGGGTTTTCAATTTTGAGATTTCTAGGAGGTTTTTTTGCTTCACCTTGCCTTGCAATTGGTCCCGCATCTATATGTGATGTTCTCACTATTCCTTATGGGTCGATAGGGATTGGAATATGGTCTGTTGCAGCAGTTTCAGGTCCACTGTTTGGCCCTGTTTTTGGTTCTATTCTTACAGTCAAAGGAAATTGGAGATGGTGCTTCTGGTTTCTTTGTATTTTTAGCGGTACTTGCTTATTGATCATGATCTTTCTCTTCCCTGAAACCAATGAAAATGCAATACTCTATAAAAGAGCAAGCAGGCTAAGAAAAAAATGGAAAAATGAAAACATCATAAGCAAATCAGAATTAAATTCCCACCATTTAACAAGGGCAGAGGTTATAAATGAAACCTTATGGAGACCATTTGTTATTACATTTGCAGAACCAGTGGTTCTTTTGATTGATATATATACTGCATTATTATATTCAATCATGTATTTGTACTTTGAATCATTTCCAATTGTTTTTACAGAAACTAAAGGCTTTAGTTTAATCTTAACGGGAATAGCTTATTTAAGTGTATTTGTTGGCAGTATTATTGGGGGTATCATCTATACAATATTAGCATATAGAGTTCATACAAGAAAAGTTCTCAAAAATGAGAAGGTATTACCAGAAGTATTTCTTCCCATGACGATCGGAGCTGCAGTTATTATGCCTATTGGCGTTCTCATTTTTGGTTGGACTGCACTGAGAGATTTACCTTGGATAGGACCTTGTATTGGAGCAGCAGTGTTTGCATTGGGAAATTTCATTATATTTCAGGCGCTTCTTAACTACTTAGGATTATCTTTCCCGAGATACATGGCATCAGCACTTGCTGGAAATGCATTATTCAGATCAGTGATAGGAGGTTCGTTTCCTTTATTTGGTAAGATTATGTTTAATAATTTAGCTACGAAGCGATTTCCCGTGGCATGGGGATCCAGTGTGGTTGGATTTATTGGAATTGCAATGATTTCAATACCTGTCTTATTTTATTTGAATGGACCCAAATTGAGGGCTCATTCTAAATATTCGGGGGATATAGACAAAAGTATGATAATAAATACGAAAACTTCTATTGTTTAGAATAGGTGCCACTGAGCTGGCAGCTTGAATATACATAATTATTAATAAGTATTTTAATCAAATCTTAATATTTCTTTATTTAATTTATAAGCCTTACCTAATGATTGTTCAATCTCTTGTAAAGATACTCAAATATTTTGTTGATGTCTATAGTGTTTTGAATTGACTAGCTATCATATTGTAACTTTAAAAGGGTATTTCCAGAGCTCTGTCTCTAAGGGTACAATTAAGAAAGTCAAGACATGATTTAAACTTTTGGATTGAGCTCTCTTTATTCGTTAATTCAAAATTTTAATACCAATTAGAATATGTAAGTGTTAGAGAATACGACAATATAATTGATATGAATTTAATTCAAGATTCCTACATCACCATAATAGGATGTTTCTAAGAATATCTTAAGATATATGTCGTAATAATAAAAATATATTTTATTGATTTGATGGCTAAGTTAATCATTTGACTTAACATATGCCACCACATCAATATTTTATTAGCCGAATCTGTTCCTATGCTGAACTATATACTGGAGTAAAATATGGGAATTATTTACACTACTTTTCATCTAAAGAATAAGAGATTTATTATTAAGACATGCTACCTTTTATACGAATTTATTATTTAAAGACTATATATATATATGTATGAAACGTGCATTAGTTAGACTCTAATCTAGTTCCTTCGTAAATTATTTAGGAAAACTGACCACCTCACTAAAGGTTACACAAAACATAAATAAAAATGAGAATTTAATCGTCCAAATTAATATAGCCAACATTGTATATTAAGTGATTTATGAACTGCCTTTGTATATTCTTGTTTTGAACTCATTAGGTTCCAATACATAGTTCACAAAAAGAAACAAGTTGCTGATTTAAAAATTAATCAGAGTTTGCTCAGGAAAAATAATTATCATATTTCAAAACTAATCCCTAATGGCACCATCTAAATGTAAGGATAACTTTGATTCACGTAAAACTAGAAATAGAGTCCCCACATCATGTTGTACCTGTAGAAGGAAGAAAAAAAAATGTAATAAAGAGAAGCCATTTTGTTCTAATTGTGTCCAAAATCAAATTACAGAATTTTGTACTTATGAAGTCCAACCATGGCAACCATCAATTATTCCTCCCAATGACACCTCTCAAGCGAAAGAAATATTGGCACTTAAAGGTGAGATCAAAAAGTTGGAAGGAGAATTGATGGCTCTTAAAGATAATTATACTGGTTCTACAGTTGGGAGCTTAGAAGGGTGGCAAAGTAACACTACCTTGAATAATGATCATGACAACGATGATCTCGTAGAGAAGTTTGGTGGGTTCAAGGTTAAAGATGCAAAACTAATTTATTTTGGTCTGACTTGTTATATGTCAATTTTTAGTCACGATAAACACGTTAAACCTATGCTGGAAGATTACTTCCAAGAACAGGCGTATAATTATGATGAATTTTCCGAGAACGTTCCTCTCAATAAATTGCAGTGTTCGTATGGAAAAGTTGAAGAAACTGAAGGAACTACTAAATCAAGACAGGTTACTAATGAATTACCACCTGTGAATATAATAAAGATCCTTATCAAGAGATTTTTTAAATATTGCTATAATTTTGCTCCTTTTATTGATGAGGATTCCTTTATGAAAGAACTAATTCCAATATTAACCACTATTAATAATAAAACCAAAATAGCTGCAGTTGGGGTGAAGCCTTATAGTACGATTTCAATGTTGTTAGTAATGCTACGATTTGCATATATAACATTACCTTTTAAGGACTATTATGATAATAATTTAATAGGTGAGAACTTGGAAATAATGAATGAAATAATTAGTAATAATATTGAAATAACCCCTTCATATATCGAATGTGCTCATCAATTCACAGTGTCTATTGGGGCCTTTTCTAAAACAAACCTCAGAACTATACAGGCAGCTTTGTTATTAAGAGTATATAAAGCTCATTGCCCTGAGGACGATGACACTTGGACAGACTCTGGAGTTTTGTTAAGTCTTATTATTCAAATGGCAAGATATCATGGTATTAACAGAAACCCTTCCACGTATCCAAAATCATTTCTTACTCCTAAAGCTGAGCTTATATGGAGAAAGATTTGGGTGTTTTTATGGTATTATGATGCAACTCATTCATTCCATTTAGGCTCACAACCATTAATAAACCCTTCCATGGACGATGCATTATCAACTTGTATCATGGGTATGGATTCTAAAGATAGTCCTTCTGTAAACCTTCAATTGACCAATATTGCTTTGATAGCGAAGGCATCACGTAGGGTTCTTGATCTTATTCAAAGTAAGAAATCATTAAACTATTCAGACTTAGTACAGGAAATTGAAGGATTGAATAGTATTCTCAATAATAACATCAGAACCTTTTCCCAATTGTACAACTTTTCTGGTGCTATATTCAACACTAATTCCGTTGACCGCGCTCAAGAATTTGTCTTAAGGATAAATTTATATCAAATAATTTTTCTAAACAATTATTTGTTGGTACAGATAGCTGCAAAGAAAGGAGATCCTACACTCGAGAATAGATTTTTGACTTTAGCATTTGAAAATGCACTAGTTCTCTTAAGCATTGGTGACGAATTTGCAGATAACCCTACAGCAATGTTTGGTGCAGAATTAGAAATGATGATTGCTTCACAAATATGGAAGGGTTGTCTGAAGGTTTTTTCAGCTATATCTACTGTTATCTTTAGATCTTTGGATGGTGAATTCTCAATCATTGACAGTGTCAAAAATTTTAAATCAACCGACTCTATAGGAATATCAGAATGGATTAAAGTAGATTATAATAGTGAAGTGAAAACAGCAATAAATTTTTATAGAAAGTATGAGAAATTAGGGTTCAAATTAGAGAGATTATCCTCTAAATATTTTATATGTTTTAGATTATGCACGGGAGTAAAACATTTATTAAAGTATGTGGAAAGATTTTACCCAATTTTAATGCAAAATAATAACGATAATGACAATGACAATGACAATCATAATCATAATAATAAAGGGTACCAGTCGAATTTTTTTGACAGTACATTTGAAAATAATTCTGGGAAGGAATTTACCGCTCTAGAGCAGTTTTGGAATCATATAAAATTTGATGAGCCTGCTATGGACTTTGATTTTATGATTTATAACTCTGATTAAATCAATGATGTGCCTGCAGGTTTGCTCTATAATTTTTGTTAGTGATTTTTAATATTATAGTCGATTGGATTTTATATAAAGATTTCGATCAATAATTAGTCAAGACCATACCCATTTAGTAAGTTATGTCATAAATTCTGCGCGAATAAATAGAAATTATAAGTCAAGGGATGGTTTATGTCCTTTGGATATTTCAGAGAAATTTACTTAGTGCTTATATAACATCCAAAAAATAATCAAGACGAAGATTTCTTCAAAAATATTGGATATGTAAATACCTGGCCCGTAGTGCGATATGGGGGGAACGAATACAATATTTGAAAGAAAAGATACAACACCATCTATTTTAGATTGTGTTCACAAAAGTAGAAAGTTTCCAGTCAATTCCTGATTTTTTCAGATGTTGATGAGAGGCTAAAACTATATACAAAAAGCTTAAACTCAACCCTGGTATTACCTATAACTAGATAAATATTCAATATATCGAAGTAACACCGAATCCAAAATCAAATTTAAGACATAACTTCAGGAAAAAATCATCATTAGAAAAATATTCCAAAAAATATTCCAGTAAAGACATGAAATCCTACTAAGGTTCACGTAATATTATTACAGTATTGCACACCCCGCACATGACCTTACCATGTGTAACTGAACTAGTAACCAACTCCCTTACAGTTGGAAATTCATTAGGTTTTGTAAGTATTTTTGATTTTTAAAGCATCGATAGTTCATTATATTGAATTTTTTACAAACAGTGGGCCCTAAATAAAGATTAATTCTATTAGTTTTTTCAATAAAGATGAAACTAATAAAAATCAAAATGGATTATCTGATTTAATATTTTTTGCTATTGGATTTAGCAGAATAATCTTTATTTAATCTAAAGCTTAGATCTCAAAGCTGTCCATTCTCATAACCAGGAAACATTATTTCGTTAATATTTCGATCATATATTTCGATGCATATATTTCGATGCATATTTAAAAAGAATTTGAGATCGCGGGTACTAAACGCTGCTGAAAGTGGTAATTTGCAGCAAAAATACTGCAGAAATGATTCATTATTGACCATCTTCTCCTCTTTCAAGTTTAATCCTTAAAAATATACTATTTATTTAAGTATTTTAAGTAAAAGGAATCAATTGTAGTGGTTTACCTTGCTTGTTATATTTTTCTAACAAGGAACAGTTGTAACTCTGTAAGCCTTAACATCCATGGTTCATGTGATATCATTATGTACAAATCACCTGACTTAGGAAAAGTTTCATCGAGACAATAGCAAATAACAAACTAGTCGAGAATAGCAGACAAAGGTCTTCACATCTATTCATCCGTCAAATAGGAGTCGTAAATGGTACTACCACCCAAATAGGATCCATTAGTGTATATAACTAATATATTTTAAGTAGTTATTATAAACTAAGAATAAATATAATAAATTAATAATTAATAAAACAGGTATATTGTATAAAACTCTAGTTTAAACTTTAACTGAACTATACTCAAACCATTAAACAGAAGACTCAATCACGCTCGACTTAAATTAACTCAACTTAATGGATAATAGACCACTATGAATTGGAATACTAGTATTTTTATAAATTCTAAGAATATATTAATGTATGGATTGACACTCTATGTTGCTCTCTTTACATCAACGCTGTGCTCTGGGATAACATTCACTAAACATTCCTATAGAATAAATTAATTCTCTTTCAATGCGGATACATTCAATATTCAAGTGAAATATTCAACATAATTTAGAACCACAAAAAGTCCTCAGAACTCCTTCTGTTGAATTAAATGTATTTCATTTAATTTCATGGTGGATACTTGAAAACTTTTGCAAAAATCTTTTCAATTTCTTATCCCTTATAGACTATTCAATTTTAGATCAGTTTTCATTTACTGGCCGTTTATTTGAACCAAAGTAACTAGATCTCATACTACCTTTGGACATTATATAATACTAGGCTATATATCTACTTATTCATTTATTTTGTGACTAATTCAGAAACGACCTCAGCTAGAGACATTTGTTACATCTTTTTTTATAGTGGTTCTCTTAAACAATAAATAAGAAAATCTTAATTCAATTAATATGTATTTTATTTCCCTTTATCATTACAGAATGCAAAAAAGTGTTGGGAAGAGTATCCAGTAAATGTTTTATTAAATGCGCTGCTTGAAACGTATATTTCAATATTTAGATAAGTCACTTGGCTGAATACATTATAAAAAGAAGCCTTATTCCTCCTAACTTCTTCTTTTTTTTCTTCATATTTATATTGATTTATTTTTTAATAGAAGTTAAACTATTTCCATTATTTGTTCAATATTATGAGTCATAGGAAGAGATATTTGTTTGTTAAATGCTTTTCAAGATCTCTTTGAATTTAGGACGAGGTATTTCAAAAACATCGAGAATTGGAAGATAGTAAAGGTTTTCAAAAGATTAATATGAATTGTATAATTATCGAATAGTTTTTGACCAATATTACTTTTTTTTGTGTCACATATTCATGTAATAAGTCATATTATGTGTATGTAATATTCATATTATGTGTATTTAATATTCATAAAATATATATCATCAGTTTTCTAAATGAATTACTCTTAGCTAAGGTCTTTCTTGAATATATGATATAAATTTTCTGATCTTTTGTTTCAAAAATTTCCAATCTAATCATTATTTATCAAGAAATTGTTTTTTTTTTTCTACAGTTGACATTATACGCACGCTGATCTAGATAATCTAATATATATTTTGAATGTTTTATTTTAATGTATTCTTAACAATATTTTGCGGATTTAAATGTTTGTTCATGGTTATCATAAATTATGTGGTATCAATATTTTTCCATATAATGATAAGGGATACAAAGAAGGACAGAAATTTTTGGAATATACTTCTGACACATAATTCAATCCTTCTAAACTAAGTATCTATTTAAAGCTAGCACGTTAATGTGTTGTATCCTAAATTTATTATCAGATAATTTATTGTGATAAGTTAGCTGTAGAAAAAATATAACTGTATAATGTTGATATTGCACCACAAGATAAGAAATCTAATCGGCAAAACAGCATTGTATAGAGGGATACTATATCCGATTATTCTCACTTATTGTTAAGACAAACTAAATAAAGACCCTAAAAAAATACTTCACAAAGCTAATATGATTTAAACTCTAATCCATATGGCCTCGAATGATCAATGTGGTAATTAACATATGATTCTTTTTCAACCAGTCTTATATTGATGAGTGAATAATATATCCTATCAATCTTAGTACATTATATAGATTGCTGCTATACCTAGCTTATTGAACTATAATTCAGCCATGCCCATGATTTAGTATAAAATTAAATATAAAATATTAGCCAAAATATTATATTACATCAATGGTAATGTTAAGAATAGTTATACTACCTAAATTTCTTGACTCTTCATTTCAAGCTAATTACAGTGAGATTAGCTCTTGTTTAAAATATAAGGGGGTTCAAATACGGATTATTTGTTTACCGAACATTGCCAATGAAACTACAGAAGTTCTTTGGAAATACTGGCTCAATAAATTCATCAAATTTACCAAGATATTATCTAACGTATAAATAAGATTTCTTTACTCATAATAAAGTCAGCAAACTTATATCTGTAAGTGAAAATATTTATCATATAATGCTCCATTGCCCTGTGCAACTATTGCATGGCTTAATTAATGGCTTCAAACATTATCATATTGAATGACATTAAATTGAATAAAAGACTGTTCCTTATGGAGGCAATATGTATAATCAGAAAGATAACTTTGCTAATTGCAAGTATTTAATACATGACTTAATATATGTTTTAAAACGGCAATATAATTATTTCTTAAACCTAGTTAAACCCATTCAAATGTGATGGAATAGAGCTAACATTATAAGAATATAATTATTTTTTAATGTAATCACTTATAGGAAATTCCTTTAAATTTGGAT
The DNA here is from genome assembly GCA_030563145.1 of Schwanniomyces polymorphus var. africanus. Taxonomy (NCBI): domain Eukaryota; kingdom Fungi; phylum Ascomycota; class Pichiomycetes; order Serinales; family Debaryomycetaceae; genus Schwanniomyces; species Schwanniomyces polymorphus. The sequence goes on from JAKUBG010000082.1 coordinate 12,223, forward strand.
CCAAATTATTTAAAGATTTACTGCCATTATTTATTCTCACAGATCTATTATAGAAAATCTAAATTGATCAATTGTAGTCCATTACCTTCCAAGGTAAGGAAAGTTTTTAAATGCCTTTTAAGAATTGCAAAATTGGCCTTGTTTCAACTTAAGTAAATACTCTCTGATAATAATTGAAAAAATCAATTCTTTTATCTTTTTATTTTGAGCTTTTTACATTGTATCACTGGGTTCAAATTTAATTTAACCTTATCTTTTTTCTTAATGGAACCATGACAATTATAATGATTGAAAATACTTAAATAAGCAAATAAGATGTTATTAATTTTAGGGATCAAATTAATAACATAATGATGCATGAAGTTATAAATATATCTAGATCATTAACAGGAACTGTCTTTTTCTAATCAGATGTGCAATTGGAAGTAATATAAATAATTGGGTTTGTTAGTGTGATGACTGAGGGAAAATCTCAAGTTCCGCGATAATATTCTCAACGGATAAATACCGCAGGAATTGGAATAAAGTAATACTAATAGTCATATTTAATAATGAATAGTTCTACTTAAATTACTAGACAAGATATCAAGATTTAACTCTTGAAAGGATCAACTGAAAATACTAAAGAGGTAGAAATAATTATTAATTAAAAAAAAATAATACATAAAGCCTTTATCAAATGCTTCATCCAAAGCATTCTAATTTTTCTGTTAAACAATATAAAAGAACCTAAATAATTTAAGAAAAAGAGATACTAATCATGAATTGAATCCAAATTTGGTGGTAGTTTTTTCAATGAAGTATTTTGATTTTCAATTATAAGAAAGAGACACGAAAATTAGATAATATTATCGTATAAATAGTACTAGTATACTCGAAATTGTAAATTAGTAGACTCAAGTTTAATAGATATTTTAAAAAATTGCCTTGTTGCTTCAAGTTTACATATACGAAAATAACTCAATAGTAGACCAAGAGTATCCACCAGAGAGTTCTATATTAAATCCTACACAAAACTTAGGATTTGCTATCAAGCATATTTCAAACTCAAATTACTATATATTAGAAAATTTGGACCATATATGTGAAATTTTACTTTTGCTTTCACCCTCTAGAATATTTTGTCTCACTACATAGCGGCACTCAAAAAAAGGCTCATGCATATATTGCATAGCAGAGATCAGCCGCACATGTTACAAAATTATCATTCTAAAATATTTTCAATATGAAACACCTTTGAAATAAGCTTCTAGAACAATTGGAGGGCTTATTAAATATAAAGGTTTCACAAAACTTTTGTCGCTATAAGGATTCTAGAATTTGACGTTTAAGTTGCAGGAGAGGTAATTTTTAATAAATAACTCGGAAAAGTCTACGTTAATTTATAACGCGGAAATTCCGAAAATCTAATTCACTCGGATAATACTCAAAGCATACACATCCACTAAAAGGTATAGAATAAGATTGAAGCACTTATACGTAAGATGCATATGTAATTAATAATAAAAATATCTGTAGAGTTATATGTATGAAAGTATGAAAAAAAAAGGGGGCGTAGTAAGGAGTTTTCCAGAAAGATAATGTTCAAATAAAGCTCTATTCAGTGGAATCAATTGCAGAAAGTTTCAACATAATTGAATTGGATATATCTAATTCAAGCCTATTTGAGACATAAATATTATTCTACCTATTTATTTTTTTATTCTTGTATTAATTTTACAGTAAATTGAAAGTTGGAGTAGTGTTACGAGCTCTGAGTTATGAATTATGAGTTATGAATTGGTATGTCCTGCTGGTCAAACCAACATGTGTAAGCGCATCCTGCAATCCCCTATATGGAATGCCTTGTTTGTTGAATGGAATGCCATATGTTGTTGGGTATACTGCTTTATGTATGAAACAATCCAGTTCTATTATCCAATTGCTTTTTGAAAATTAAAAATTAAAACCCGACTCATTAAACAATATAACAAAATTTAGTTAAAATTGATCACTTGGCTATTTAGTGATATAATAATACCCTAACACCTCAATAGTATAATAAAACTATAAAGAGTTAGTGGGAAGTTAATTTGAACTACGAAATCATGCCTATGAATTGATTATAATTCGTGTATATTTCGATGTGTAAGAACAAACAAGAAAAATTAACAAGATATTGGAATATTATCTGCATAAAATAAATAAATAAATTGTGGTAGTTATCTACAAGAGATTCATCAGTCCAGAATGGTTAATATCTATGACAACAAACAAATACTTATAAATTAATCTGGACTGTAGGTGGTCAAGATTTGCCTCTAGTAATTTAAAAGTTAAGATCACTATTGGATATGTTGAGTAAGTGGAATTTATATTAATACTAAACAAATTATACTGAGTTATTCACTTGAAATCAAAAATAATATACTCCAAAACAAATTATCAATATCGATTATTTACGTGGCGAAAGCTTCAATGTAGCATTACGAACAGCTTCTTCGACCTCTGGCGAAACCTTACGGAATAAGTCAAAGACACGGTCCTGAACATCAGCTCTAGCTCCTTTCAAATTATCGGAAATGTTGTGAAGGAATGCATCCTTTTGACCAGTCTTCTTAAAAACTTCCCATAATGAAAGAGCTTGATCATAATCATTATCAGTAGCTGCCCATTGAAAACTAG
>JAKUBG010000083.1:0-14705 GCA_030563145.1 Schwanniomyces polymorphus var. africanus
CTACTGATAGTCAAGGAGCTACTATTACTGAAGGTGCTTCTGTAATTATCACTACTGACAGTAATGGTAAATTAACTACTGAATATGAAGTATACACTACTTCTCACTCGGATCTGCTTTTGGTTTCTATTTCATTGAAACCGATTAGTATATCTACGATTTCTTCAAATTTTGATTCTTTTGAATCGTCATATTTTATTCAGAGTTCTATTGAATCGAATGGTTCTATTTTGAAAGTTAATTTTTTTATTTGTTTATTCACTTTTTTACTGTTTTTTGTTTAAATGTTTTATATTTATATTTATATTGTTCTAATTTTTTATATTTTTCGTTTGTTTTTATTATAATTGACTTTGCTTTTTGAATATTTTTTGTGCTTGTTGAAGTCTATGTAGTATATTATTTCTTAGTGAATTTTCTTAACAGTTATATAGTTTTTTATTAAATACTCTTACATGTAGGAAATTTTGAATTCTTTATATTCATTTAAAAAGAGTAAGGATTGACCTATTCTCTCAATGTTAGTTTGTATTGTTATTACTGTTGTTGTTTCTATATTTTTAAGCTAACTAAGTATTTACATTTATTAGATTTCCTAAATTATGTCTTCCGTTTAATGGATACGACATAATACATTTTATATATTGTAGATTGCTCGATTAGATCAAACGAGGCTATATACACGAAATGGATACTATTTATACTTGATGAAAATCAACTTCCATACACTGCATCAGATTAGCTTCTCATAGATTCGGCAGTCTTATTGGGCAGTCTTATTGGGCAGTCTCATTGTGCTATTTTCAAGTTTTAGTAGCTCAATAACACTTTGTAGTTTAGGTGACAAACCTCGGGTTGTATAATGTCGTAATAGCATCAAGTGAACGCTAGTCGGATATCAGGTCTTTACTGGATCACCAACATTTATTTTTGAAGTTTTGGTTATTATTTAGTTTAGTTACATGTTGGATATTACATGTTTCAGGTTATCTTTATAATGCATTAAGAGTGGTTGTTTTGTTGGCTTGATCAATATTCTCTGTTTTATATTTACAAAGCATATGCTGTTTTGGACCTTATGCTTATCACTACTATGCATAGCAATAGGATTGACTTTTACTAATAATTCTTCAATGACATTATTCATTAATAAATAATCTAATATATATTGGAGTCAAAGTAGATTTGTGTAACGGTGAACGTTGTTAATGGAAGGGAAAAGGAAGGGAAAGACGAAGGGAAAAGGAATGAAAACTGTCTTTTAATCTATGCTGGTCAATTACACAGCTATGCATATAATCAGGAAACTATAAAATATATTAGAATTCTATAGTTTCCGAATTAAGACCATGTTTTTACATTATATTACATCCTAGTTCCCAATTTTCTTCACCAACTGTATAATTGTTTTCAAATTCTATACTTCTCTCCAAGTATACTACTTGTCACAAATAATTTGTGACTTAGATAATTCCTATATACGGTACTTACACAGTGCCTCAAAAAATAGTACATTGCATATACTCATTTAAATCTAAATATTCTGTGAGATTTTCACACGTATTAAAATTATAGCTGTGAAATATTTCAGCTATCTACATTATTTAGATATACAAAAATTTCATGACATACTCGGCTCTGAATGATCAATCCAAATGAAACTCATACATGATGAATATATTGACATGCTGGAGCTCATACGCTAGTTTCATGACTATATTATTGGTTACTAGCTCAATTACACTTTGAAGCTCAGGTAAATTCCGCCTTTAGGATGTCGCAATGATATCATGTGTTCAAGGGTCATATATCTCTCGTTATTCGATCACAAAATGTCTACAAGATAAACTAGGTGAATGTATTTTCATCTACTTACATAAATTAGATGTTATACCAATAAACTTATCATTACTATATTATACTTAAAATATTAGAATCATCTATTAACAAATTATATACAAATTAAGGTATGGATCCATGATACTTCGTATAAGTTCTATACCATAAGATGATAAGTTCTTTACTCAATGCGATTAGCTTCATATTGTGTTCTAGCTCTCAATATAAATTATGGGTCATCGTCGAACAGATTTGTAAGCAACAACTTATCACCTCCATCCAAAATTTGAAATAAGTGATATTTGCTTCCAAATTCGGGATTCCAAATATTTCTCTTTTCTTTTACCACTATCGTGGTATAAGTAATTTATTAATCAAATTCCATGAATTTTCATAATGATTAAGAATATCATTTCTTGCAAAGATTTTAAAGTTGTTTTCAACAGATATACCCAAAGGACCAAAGTCAGCCTCTATGAAAATTAATTCTTCAAAAGATTAAAAATACATAGATTTTTTATATGAATATCACCGCATAATAAAACACCCCAAATGATTCTTTCATATAGAATATTGTGCTAGGGTTGTCTTGTACTTTTTGGACAACAGCAAGTATATACCTTCGGTTCATGTTTTCAAGATCTGATGTTCTAATATATGTGCAACACAAGCAACTTGATGGTGATATTCAATATGGTTAGTGTTGATGAATTTTTTATTGCCTCGAATTCAAACAAGATACCATAATATGTTTGAAGATTCTGCAAGTAATTAGTTCAGATTATGGTCCATATTTAGTAGCACTTAGAAAACAGAGTAATGATTATGTTAGTCTCTTGTTATCATATGGCTTTCACCAAACTTGTAGCATTTATATAATAATGCTAAAATATTCTTAGTGGATGGATTCAAAGTTGTCCTTCTATGCTTCAAATAGCACAGCCATTTCAAGCTTGCATTAAAGAGAATGAGCATCAGTTCAAAGTAACCTCAAGATATTTTTTTTCCAAAATTCTAGATTTCCAAGGATAACTTTGTAGTTGACCACCATCTTATAAAAGCTATTATTTCATTAGACGTCATATTGTGTAATCATCAATAACTTACTGATAATTCGTATAATGCAACTATATTTATAAGCCTACATTAAAATTTCTTATTTATTATACTATTAAAAAATATTCAAAATACCCCATAAGAAAATCAATTAAAATCTTGAGATAATGATCCCCACAAACGAAATAAGTTTACTGCGTAATATATGTTCTTATTCCTCGTAATTTTTATATAAAACTAGGAGATATTAACATAACTTTATGAGGAAATTGCACTAAAAGTTTTGAGAAGTTTCTATGCATGCAAGAAACCGTTATTTAATAATTAGCTAAAGTGGAACCTAATTCTTCGGTTATAAAAATAGGTGCCTCAGATGACATTAATTAATATAACGCTGTGTTAGAAATCTCGTATATAATATAGTATTTTTAATAAGTTACGGCACAATTGTATTGTGATCGCTCAACTAACTATACTATATATCAATGAAATCCAGCTCCATTTATAGTTCGAACTTAGGTAAAAAGTTTCATCTGATTTTTCATCTGAGGCGATCTAGGCGATGAGCTGGACCACAGGATAGGTATTCCATTGGTCATTTCATCTTCACAATGCCTTACGAGTCGATGGCTTTATAATATCCTTCTATACTTTTCAAGGTTCATTTATTTTGCATCAATATTTGTGTAACATTGGTCAGAGTGTATCTAACTTTATTTAAAGTTGTGGTACTTTAATATGTGTTAAGTGGTTGTTTCATATACTGTTAGGGTCATTCAAACATTCTATGTGTGTAAGTCATTGCCTGTTAAATTAACACATTAGAAACTATTCTGTTCGTTATATTATGAAAATATTATGAATTATATTATGAATTTATTTATACTTGATCAAAATTTCCGTTCATGAACTGTATGAAATGATTCCTTTTAAATTTTTGCAGTCTCATTTTGCAGCTCTACTGGAGCTACTTATATGGCTGTAGTGCCTCACAGGACTTGAACTGTTAGATAACCTGTTACTAGCTCAGAAGACATACAGGATTGTATAACGTTGTTATAACATCACGTGAACCTAGGTCAGATATAAAGATCTTCACTAGATCACCTACTTCATCTTCTAAATTAGAATACCTACACAAGTTTAAACATAGACATAAAAATGAAATGAAATTAGATAAATTTTCTAAAATCTCAGTATTAATATATAAGTTTTGGCCTAATATTAAAAGATGGAACATTTTTCAAGTCATTGCAAACTATATTCTTCTAAATTTTGCATAGTTGATTCATCATCTTGATATAGAATATTTGATTGAATTGATGTTAAGGATAATTCCGTATTATTTATTGGTTTCAGATCATATTCTGGATGTAAAATACTTCGTTCAATTAAGGCTAATGCGCTTTCATCTATTGTTGATGGAACAACACCGGCATCTGAATTTTTCAAAGTTAAATCTAGGGACAAATTTATTGGGGAATTAAGTGATACTGTAGAGAAGCAAGGAAAATAACTTTCATCAGAATTACCAAATGAATTTTCATTCAAGGAAATTTCCTCATTAATAACATTAGTATGAGGTTTCTCAATATAAATTTGTTCAAATTTAGGTGAGGGTGCAGTATTGTTAGTCTTCTCATTAGATGTAGTTATGTTAAATCTTTGCCTTCTATTTCTGATTTCTGATTTACAAATGTCATTATTAACAAATACATTTAACTTACAGTACACCTTTTCTTTGATATTCGTTAAATCTTTTAGTGGACTTAAATTTATATTATTTCTCTGTTTCTTACTTAAAAGGTTCCATGTGTATTTGAAATTAATTTGTAAGATTGATATTGATTCCTCTAATTGCGTCACATATTTTTCCAAGTTTTCAACATGTTTTCGTTTCTTTTCACGAGAAGTACGGGCGGCTATTCTATTACGTAGAACTCTTTCTACTCTACGTTGTTCCTTCTCCTCTTTTGTTTTTACTCTTTTGTTTGGTGGAAGTATACTTTTAAAGTTGATATTTAAACAATTTTTTGCTTCAATCATGTCCTAAATATTTTCTATAATATTACTGTGAAATACAATTCAGAAAATAGCAATTAATATTTTAAGTATACGAATTAAAATATTGCGAATTATCATTGAATGGTTGTAAAATTTTAATAGATCTGAAAATATTCTTCAGCAGTCTTTTTGCTGATCATGATGGTAAATTTTTAAGTAATAGACAAGAAGAATATGAAAAATTGACTAGCAACACGGCGGAGATTAGCCATGAGACGCACCGAGAATTAATTGCCGGGTTATACGGTAAGAAAACGTTCAAGGCACTTTCAGTATTACGAGAATGGGTATTAAAAGAATGTATTCGGAAGCCGTTTACGATTACTTCATATGTGGATGATAACACCATACTTGATGAGAGTATTGCGGGGCATAATGAGCAGGATAATGATGGGCTGCATACTTGGGTGAGGGCGATTCCGGACTCATGCACTAGAAATACCGCATTACTTATGGGAGATTTTGGAAGAGTGATTACTGACACCTAAAGGGAAACCCGGACTGGCAGCCAAAGTGGCACCACAATTAATGATTTTCTATTGTTTTCTGTAGATTAGCAATATATGAACCCATTTCAGCATATGTAAGGACGATATTTGCCATTAATTATAGTATAAAATCATGTATTCTTATGGATATATTAATGCAGGCGCAAATTGGCCATTATAAAGACCAAGAAATACATGGATTAGAGCATTATGAGGATGTTTCTGTACTTGAAGAAAAATAGTTATTGTATGATTCGAGTGTTGCTTCATTTTTATGTAAAGTATTCTCAAAAAAGCAGCCATGTATAAGCATAATCGGTATAAGCTAGAGGTAAATAGTAGAGATATATATGACCAAGAGAATCAACTTGTTGGGGATAAAACTAGTATGAAAAATATTTTCAATGAGTTGATTAAGAAAGCCAAGAGAATCATTTGCGAGATTATAGGGAACACTGTAACAACAGCAACAGCAACAGCAACGCCAACAGAAACAGAGCTTCTATTCGTAATTGATGAGGATAAATTGAGAAATGCTTATGGGCTGTTTACTGGAAATAGACGGATACGAAAATATGCAAGTAAAATAATGCAAGATGATCAAGATGATAAACTTGTGAGCAAATTTCGAAGCTTAACGGAGGTAATATTAGGTAAGACGTATATTCTGGGCCCACCTTCACGAGGTCCTGAGATGTATGCTTTACGTGAAGTAGGGACAGCGCAGAGTCACCGAAATATATACGCTATTAACCCAGAATAACCTGCAATTATTTACTTTTTCGCAAAAAAAATCTCAATTTTAAAAGATGTAAAAGATGAGTAAATGAACATTGAGAGGTGATCGTAATCATGGACACGTCATCGTATATTTCTAAATTCTACTAAAATACTTCTTTTTGTTGAGCTTCTACTAGACCATTTTCATATTCTCGAGTATTGGTCTTTTCATAACTATTTGGTGCACCTGATGGTCCATGTCCTGCTTGCATTTCCATAAATCTATAAAGAAAAGATGAACTTAATTTGGTTGTACTTGAAACATTTTTTTTAACGAATTGAACCATTATTTGTCTCTAACTTCTCACTCCTAATCTTTTGTCCATAAATTTTGAACTCAAAGACATAACTAATGTATACATATCATCCGCATCACCAATTCTCCATAATCCATAAATAAATATCTAGTACATTTCTCTTGTAGAGTTTCCCACTTTGTAATATTTTCATCTTGAACCTTTAGTTGCTCCATTATCCGAAGCTCATAGGATCGGATATAATTAATATAGAAAAATATTACCTTGGCAACTACCCCCGTGAAATTAACTTGGTACTATTAGTTATGGTATCAGTCTTGTTATAAGTATATGTACATAACATTTTACCTTGAGGGAAAAAAATATTTCTCTTTACATCATTAAATTGTAATCCTAGAACCTCAGTCATTCTAAACGGTAATCCGATTGATACAGCATAAGCGTATACTTTCTTTTAAAAGATACATCATAATAATTGGATGCTGTTACTTGAAAGTCAAATAATTTTGATTTCATTATTGTCAATAATTTATAGATTGTGGTATAGTCATCTGTTTTGAAATAAATATTATATTCCTACTCCATATTAATGTTATATGAATGTCAGTAATCTAATAATTCCAACTTAAATTTGAGTTGAGTTGAGTCAAATAAATGTTGTATGCGACTTTCATCTCTTAAACTGAATGAGTACGGCTCTAAGTGGTTAATCCATATAGAAACAATGAATGGGATTTCTGCTAGAACCATACCAACTGGATCAAGCTTCTTAAATATCACTTCTGAATGCAAATAGTCTATAGTAATGTATACGTTCTCGATTTCTTCTACTTTTGTAGGGATGTCCTCAGTTTGAAATTGGATAATGTTTAATTCTTTTAACTTTATCATTGTATATATGATTTTAAAAACAGTATTGGACTATTTAATAATTGCTGACTTTCTAACATTTCTGTATTTTCTATACAATCCAAGACCCACTTGGCTATCCTTTCTGGCATTCTCACTTATGTCAATCATTCTTTGTTCGAATCCTTGCTGTAATTCATGATCATGATCAGATTCATCAGAAAACTTTAAGATAAAGTCAACCAAATAAGGTTTATAATTGTTGAGAATATTTTCTGTGAAATTGATATTATCTAATATTTATTTCCACCAATTATATATTCGGCTAAATCTCTGGTTAATTTTGGATTATCTAGTTTCTCCATTATACCTTTAGATATTTCAGAAAATTCATGTGAGTTCTCTATTATTACACATTTATCTTATGCTGGTCTTATGCTGAATTGCGGCAACTTTTTTACTTCAACGATAACAAGGGTACTTTTTGCATTTTTTCTTAAGTATGCACAAATATCTTGGTAGGAATAATATCATTGGTATGATGGCACTTTAGTTTCTACCCCTGTTGGACCAACGTTATTTCTATCTGAAATATATATCTCAATATTTTGTAATTCTGCCACAAATTCGCATATCGGATCAAATAAATATTTCCCAACGTTTTGTAGTTCACTTTGCTCCTTTATGTCCTTGATATATTCATGCTTCTGTGTGAACCTGAGTTTTAGCAATAAGCGAATTATATCTTCTCTTTGTTCGGTAGTATATAAAGCTTTGTAAAATATATCAGTATCTAATATTCTTTTTAACGTGTTATCGAATCTCTTTTGATGCATTTCTCTATTATCGATAAAGCTAATCTTCGAAAAAGCTCCTAGAAGAATATTATCTGATGCTTCACTATCAATTACCAACTTCACTTTTGCAGGTATGTTTTATATATTTTATCCAGAAACAAAAGGTTACACTTTGGAATTCATTGATAATTTGTTTTCGGAAACCGATACTTTGTTTATGGGATTTGTCAGTGCAAAGAATCTTGGAATTGAAGAAGAAAATCATACCTTTGCGAACGTAATTTCACATACTGGAAAGTATGAAATTTATCATAAAGAATATTCTGTCTAATCAATTTCTTACAAAGTTAAGTAAAATTGCATGAAGAAATATACAAACTTCTTATGACTAATGTATTATGCTAAATTTTAAATAAATTTTAGGTTCTCAAAAATTTATGCGTATCAAACTCAAGATTATTTGTATATTCTTACTTCGAAGATCAATAACCTGAATGTGACTATAGAATAATCAAATTATCCAACCCTAAATGATCAGCCAATGAAATGGATTCTAGTCCTACACCTTCTTGGAAACATGAATAACTTACAATACATTATGTATTATTTATCAATGAAATCAAAATCCAGCTTTTTTTATGTTGCAGCTAATTTTTGGAAGCAAAGCTAATCCAACAGCATTGCCGATACCTTGTCCCAAATATCCTATATTTACTTCAATTTCTTCAAACTCAATTTCTGGATTATCAGAACATTGGGAAACCTTACCTGCATGATATTTTTTTAATTTATCTTTGTGAAGCTATCATACCTAGCTAAATGTCAAAATACATATCGAAAAAGATATGTGTGACCATTAGATAACATAAATCTATTTTTATTAAACCAAGTTGCATTTTTTGTATTATATGTTAAGATGTAGTTCCAGAGAACAATCCCGATAGCAGACATCCACCTGGGACCGCACGGATTTCCACCATTGAATTGCTGTACATGATCACAAATTAATGCTCTGAGATCATTCAATAATAAATCTTGAATATCAGTCATTCTAAATATGGAATTGAATTTTAAATACTAAAAAAAATTAAAGAATATAGAATTATTTTCCTTAAATATTTATCAAGTTGCGGGTTGGTATTTCTAGCAAAAGTTTTATCAATAATCTTTACGTACACTAGTATCCAAAATAAATGACAATTAAAGGAATTACTTCTAAAAAATGTCATAGTTGCGAGCAAAAATGAGAGTAGAAGCCATACATTTTCTGCTTCAGAAGAACTCGCATAGGTAACACGATATCTGTCACTTATTTTTCAAGGCTAGATTGAAATAGTTTAAATATTAAATGAATTTTCTATTACTAACTTAAAGAGAGCTTTGATATTTTGCTGAGAAGAAATAATATCCTTTTTCTTATCATGGCTTTATAGATTCTAGGCAATATTTTTTTAAGTTAAATCATTCATCGGAGAGATTATTTTTATATGGTCTAGTATTGAAGAAGAGTGTAAAATTGCTGTGGATCTTACGCGGTTTTAGAAAGTATATAAGAATATTACACTCTATACTTACGTTATCATCTAATTAGAGTACATTAGGGCACTCTAGTGGTTATGTTTCTTACATAATAACCATATATATTCAGATTATTATAACAACTATATGCTTCTTAATAAATGTATTTAATGGTTTGAATTTCATGAATATGTAGTTATTCTGATACTATGTACAAACAAATTATACAAGTAGTGTTATCATAAATTATATTCAAATTTAAGCCTATTTTCTTAATGATTACAATGGTATGTCAAAACTATGAGGGTTCAAGTTTTTGAAAGTGGCGAGTCATATGTATTCATATAATAATAAACCTCTTAATAAGGAAATTGATTTGCTGATTTTTCAAAAAAGACAAGATATTCGAATAAATTTCAGTTGATTTCATTTCGACATTGCACCTCCTGGCGACACGTCACGACTGCAGTATATAGGTGCAGATAATGTCATCTAGTAAATGGAAGGAAACTTTTACCAACTATAGATGATTAAATTTAAATCAGTGCTCTACAATATACAAAATGTATCATTTTGTGCCCCTTAAACAGAAGACTTAATTAAGTACTCCAACACTTGTTATTGTTTTATATCTAACTATTTAAACTTGCCAATTTGTTAAATATTCTATACAAATAAAATGATAATACTCATATTCTAATTGGTTGCATTCTCAAATATAATAACCTAGTCGATAATTACCACTTTAATACTACCTGATGTAGGATCGCTAGAACATTCTAATGCTTCCTTGGATCTTTCAAGAGGGAATCTATGAGTGATAAAAGAATTTACCTTAATAATTCCTTCACTGATCATCTTGATTACTGGTGGCCAACTGTGGTGATATCTATTGATAAATTTGAGATTGATTTCCGCTAATGACAAGTACATAAAAGGTACTTTGATTTCTTCTTTACCAACACCAACTACTACAATATTTCAGGACCTTTGTGTAGCAAATGCACAAGTTCTTATGCTAGACTCTATACCTGTACATTCAAAGGAAACTAAAGGAGCATCACATTCCTCTGAACCAAATAGTTTCTTGATTTTTCTCCCATTTTCAGTGTCCGAAAGTTTTGGATTTACTTTATATGTTAAGACCTCAGGAATTAGACTTGATGCAAAGTCAAGTCTTGATTGGCTGATATCAGTGATGCAAAGTGGAGAACAGCCAGAAGCTTTAGCCATAAGTAAATTGAGTAAACCAATTGGACCAGCCCCACCAATAAGAGCACCTTGGCCTAACTTTGGCTTAGCTACTTCGAATGCATGATAAGCCACTGATGCTGGCTCGACCAAAGCGCCTTGCTCAAAAGTCATATTTTCTGGAAGCTTATGAACAAAGCGAGCATCATGAACCAAGTAACGTTGTATTGTCCCGTGATATGGATAAACCCCAATAAATTGAACTTCCTCACACAAGTTATACTCACCTTGACTGCACAAAAAACATTTACCACAAGGTACACCCGGCTCAATAGCGACTCTATCTCCTAACTTTATGTTTGTAACTTCCAGACCCACTGATATAACTTCACCAGCAGCTTCATGGCCAAGAACACAATTTCCTAACACTTTAAGGTTGCCGATAGCTCCTCTTTTCCAGAAATGAATATCAGAACCACATATACCAGTGGCCTTTACGTGCAATAATACTTGATTTGGGTTAGGTTTTGGTATATGTTGTTCTTTTAGTTCAAGGTTGTGATCTTTGGTAACCTGTAATGATGGATTTTTATTTGTCATTATTAGTTGTTGTGCACTATATTTTGATATTTCTGGGATATTTCTGGGATATTTCCTGGAAATATATTAAAGAATATCTGGAGAAGGGTAAATTGCGGCTAACTGATGGGCGCTAAATTCTGAATTTTAGGGTTGTCATTAAGCGCACCAAGCGCTAAGAATACTGTTTTCAAGCGACACGCACATTAATGACATTACTCAAGTTATGCAATTACTATATAACAAAAAAGATATCATGAACCCTTATCTTCAAGTATTATTATATAATTTTATTTTTAGATAGTGCTTATTCCTTACATTATTTGAAGAATAACATTCGCTAAGCCTTGGAAATATAAAAACCATGAAGATATAGTTTTTTTTATTTTGAAGGCATTAGGTTAATCAAAAGAAAATCTTCAACTCTAGCTCAGATTTATTAGATTCGAGACTGAGTGGTGCTAGTTTTGCTTCCCTTTTACAAATCAGATTATAGCTGCAATAAAAGAAAAATCTAATAAAGAAAAGAGGATTATTATCATTCTCAAAAACTAATTCATCAATTTGACTTATTGTGGCAAGATCTAAATGGGAGGGTAATGGTCTTAGAATTAATCATTTCCTTCATGATGTTGCAATTGGTAGAACTCAAAAAGCTATGGCTGGTCGAAGAGGTCTAGCTGGAACGGCAACTGTTCACTATTTTTATGCGGTGCATCTAATATAAGAGTAGCTCTTAAAAGGATATCTCTAATTTAGGGAATGCAATAAACAATAATCTTGTTATAATTGTACATGTTACATTGCACTTCTAGTCTGAGAAGAATATAAAAAGAAATTGAGTTCACATGTGGGAACAAAAAGGAAGTATTCCTGAAATTTAAATATATATATAAGCACTCTTTACGAAAAAGTTTTACCACTGGAAGATAATGAAATAGTGATATCCTCTTGACTCAAAGAATGTTTACTGTGTACTACTTGTGAATAACATATAAGGTACTTTAATTTTTGACTTGAATACCATTACCCATAATATTGTTCTGATGTCCATTAACTAAATTTCCAAGACAATTTTAGTTAATGATTTCGTAACCTCTTTAAAAGCTCTTGGGTTTACAACAAAATTATTGAATTAAATAAAATTACTAAAATAGAAACAAAGTACTCCACCAATGAAATTCTACTAGTTTTTGATAGTAACACCTTTATCGGGAACTAATTCAAAATCTAGAATGTGATGAATATACTGATTATGTTTATTCGCCAACGCAATAAGTGTCAACGGTAACTTCATATTTAAGAATATATGCTATTCAATTTTCAGAAGCCTTGATTACTGCTTCCAATGAATTAATTGAACCTGAGATCACACATTATGATATCCTGTTGGTGATGGTAACAGTTGGGTAACATTTCTAAAATGTGACATTCTATCATATTTAAAGTCAATTGGACTTCCCAATTTGGTTCGTCTGTTTAATTGATACCACATAATATATTTTGTATTGTAGTTTACTCCATTAAATTAAACTAAGCTATACGAAATGAATCCTGTTTATACTTGTTACTTTTGTTATTGTGTAATCCCACTGGGTGAAAGTAATAGGCCATAGCACCTAATAAGCTATTTCCAACTTTTAGACAGTTTGTTACTAGCTCATTTACTTAGATAGGGTTAGTCAATAACATGCCCGGGTTGTGTAATGTTGTAGTAATAATACGCGAACCTTTAGTCGGATTTTAGGTCATTATTGGAACTTCCCGCAATTATTCTGTGTTCATATGCATTATAAGATCTGCCTGTGGTTGCAAAAATTCTCGAGCACCGCAAATTGTGTATTTTGATTGCTTATCAGTTACTATTACACGGAATAGGATTATATCACTACATACATCGTATTTTATACTTATTTTAAATTATACGCACGACTGGATTATCATTAACTCAACTAAATATAGATAGGAAATGTAGCTATCTTTTATATCTAAGTTAGATATTAGTTATATCCATTATCAACTAAAGGCAGATTAACAATGACATGTTAGCTATTTCTGTTTATCAGTCATCATTATAGTGTGTTATGAGTTATTGATACTCGTTGGTTTCGCAATTAATTTCTTTACAATTATTGAGCGTTTCAATATTTTTGTATGAATATACTTATGTCTTTATGAAACATATTATAAGAAACATACAATACTGCAATATCAAAAGAAGGATACCATGCTCAAGTTTCAAAAGATAATTATATATTTATTCGGTAATATAAAAAGAGGTATAGACTTAATCTTTTTTAAGTTATGAACTATACTTTTTCAACATGAATAGCCTCATTCTTGGTAATCTGAGCAATATCAGCAAGTCCTTTATTACCAACTTTTTGGAGAGTTTCTGTAGCTTCAAAAACTGTTACTTCAGTTGTTTTAAATTTTCTGGCAGAAATACCCTTTTCAAACAATAAGTCTAGCTCTGCAAATGTCCTGTCCTTTGTTTCAGGGAGCTCGAACCATGTCCAGAGAGCACATAAGAAAGAAATTCCCGCCCATAAATAACCAGCCTTTGCTTGCCAGTTCCATGCTGTAGGATTCAACATATATGGCGTAATAACCGAGTTAATTACACCAGCAACATTATAAGCGTTACGTGCTAAAATGACTGTTTTAGTCCTTAAATGACTTGAAGGAAGCTCGACAACTAAACAATAGCAAATGGGCCCTATTCCCAAATCGTAAACAACCGTTATCACTAAAAGTAACGACCCGATCGCCCAGGCAGCTCCTGGACTATTAGTAGTTCCTAAAATTCCAACAATTAATAAGAGTGTACCTTGGACAACAATACCTGTAAAGTATAGATCACGCCTACCGAACTTCCTAACAATATACCATGAAAAAATTGTACTTGCCATTCCTAAACATGGTTGAACAACAGCAAATGTGAATGCATTAGAAGTTGATAATCCGGCTTGTTCGTAAAAATAGGTACAATTACCCATGAAAGCAGCACCGGTTAAGTTTTGGATCAACCATGTCATACACGTAATTCTAGTTCTCCTAAAATCACGCCTTTTAAAACAATCGGAATATTTACTACCCTCAATTATAGCCTGTTCTTCCATCACAGTCAATTTAATTTTATGTACCATTGCAGTAGCCAATACTTCTTTGTCGGGAAGATACTGATTTTGTGTAAGAAGTCTTGAAAGAGACTCTTTTGCTTCATCATATCTACCTACCTTTACTAACCACCATGGTGACTCGGGAGCAAGGTAAATTCCTATTGC
>JAKUBG010000084.1:0-12573 GCA_030563145.1 Schwanniomyces polymorphus var. africanus
TATATTTTTGAAAATTGAAATTTTTTTGCGAAAAAGTAAATAATTGCAGGAAATTCGCAATTGTATGGGAAATGCAGGATATTCTGGGTTAATAGCGTATAAATTATGTAATAGAAGTCTCAACATCGCATTGAATTACGTCATGGTAAGCGCACTATTATGTCAAGTATTAAGGAGTAGTTCTAACGTAATACTACATAATTATGTCATTTTTGACGTTCAAATATCTACAAACTTAAACAATTTTTTTTATTAAGTTTGAAGAATTCTTGATATCAGGGTAATTAGGTTAACAATCTAAAAATTTGCACATCTTTTTATTAAGGAACAATACTTTATCTCATCATTTAATTAAATTGAATTTTGCCGCACAGTTATACGGCATTAAGCCAGCCACTTGAACAGGTTTTCGTTGAAATATTTTTAATCGTTCTATTTTTTTTATAACATTTGTCATCATAAATAATGAAAGAGGAGTATTTTAGACCGAATGATGGGTGTAATTGTATCTGTCACAGAGATTACGACGAGCAGATTGAACTTCGAAAGTTAAGGAGAAAAGCTTTTATATGGGCAATGATATTGTTGGCTTTCTGCGTGATTACATTTATTGTAATGGCATTATATGTCATTCCAGGCCCTCTTTGAAATTGAAACATAACAACGGAGAGAGTTATGGGGATTCATTATAGATTTGACTAGAATTGTCAGATATGAAAAAGAAGACTTGTTGGGATTACACTTATTTGAGTGTAGTGTACATCTCATCTGAGACGGATAAGAGCCAATCTAGTGGTTTTTGGGAAGGTAACTACTCTTAGTATGTACCTATTTTTGGCTTTAATATCCAGAAGAAGAACTTATACAATGTATAATACTATAATGATAAGTTTATTGGTATAACATCTATTTATGAAAGTAGATGAACATTCACCTACTTTATGTAGACATTTTGTGATCGAATAACGAGAGATATCCGACCATTGATCACATGATACTATTGCGACATTCTAAAGTCGAGCGTTACCTGACCTTCAAAGTGTAATTGGGCTAGTAACTTAATAGGGAGAAAAATGGATGGGCTACATGACTGTAAATTATAGCCAGTAGGATTGCTCATTGTAACTGACTTTTAGACAAGGCTTCTCATGGAATTCGTTATATAGTTAGTTAATTTAATGATCTAAATATAACATTTCGTCATATCTTTTAGAAGACATAATCAAGAAGTCCAATACGCTTAATCTTTCGCAGCCAAAATATTTATTGCGTGTGAGAAAATCTCTCAGAAAAATTCATCATCTTTAATAAGTATATGAAATATATTATATTTCAAGGTATTCGTTTAGCACTATATCCGTATGATTAAGATATTAAAATTTACATTCGAAGTTCAAATGACAATAATTATTGGTACAAATTATTCATAACAAATATTATCCTTAAAGAGATACAGTTGATATAAAAAGTTATCGGTGTTGGAATGTAATAGAATGTACCACTCAAGAATGTTCATAAATAGGCAACTGGAGCATCATGGCGCATATTATAGTTTCCTAAATATATAAATGTACAATAGTTACTACATTAGTGGGAATTCAAAATTAATGGTATGCTGAAATTCTGCGACCGCAATCATAGCTTATATAAGTTGCCTATGAATGTAATTAAAAGTTTGTGATTGAATCAAAAGTCTTTTCGAAATAATTATCTTAACATGGAAAAGAATATATTATACAAGAATATATCCAAATATTTCTTTGGTCAAGATCACGTAAATCCAAAGGAGTACGATTTCACCAACTTTTCCATTACAGACTTCGATTACAGAAAATTTTTCGAAGGAAATAATTTCGTAACAAACAAAGAACTATGCCTTAAGTTTTTTGGGCAGGTCCATGAACTTGATTTAAAAGATATCTATGGAAAGTTTTGCAATTATATATCCCATAATCAAGAGAAGTGGAGAACTGCCTTTATATTTTTTATGACCCTCCCTTCTACTGAATATGAGTTTGTGGGGGAGAATGGTGATATAATAGATCCAGATAATCTCGATAAATCAACTGATAATCAAACATCAGATAATATTCTTCTAGGAACCTTTTCGAAGATTGACTTTATCGATAATAGAGAAATGCCTCAAAAGAGATTCGATAGCACGTTAAAAAGAATATTAGATACTGACATAATTTCCAAAGATTTATATACTACCCATCAAACAAGAAAAATAATTTACCTGTTGCTAAGACTCAGATTCACACAGGAGCATGAATATGTCGAGAAATTAAAGAAGCAAAGTGAACATGAATTCGGAGATCTATTCAAAAACTTTTTATTTAAGCCGATATGCAACTTTGTGGCTAAATTACAAAATATTGAGATACATATTTCAGATAGAAATAACTTTGGTCCAACAGGGGTAGAGACTAAAGTGCCACATCAAACCAATGATGTTTTTCATTCTTACCCAGATATTTGTGCATACTTAAGAAAAAATACAAATAATACCCTTATTATCGTTGAAGTAAAAAAAATGCCGCTATTTATTCATAATAATAAATTAAATTATATGGATACGTCGACAAACAGCCTCTTTGTTAAGCTTATTTCAGAAATGCTTTCAAATCGCAAAAATAAAGGAATTTTAACTGATTCGAATACCACGATTTTTGTAGAAATTGATCTAGAGAGAACTAGAGTATTAAGAAATGAAAATCGAGAAAACCAATCCAAGAGAACAAAATATTCTAATAATGTCTCAAAGAAAACAAATTTAGGTTACTCAGGAAGCTCTGTATCATCACAGATTCAAGAAGAAATCGTCGAAGGATCAAAAAAGGTTTCATTAAATTATAAAATAGTTAATCTTCACTCTTCTGGATTAACTATGCTGAGGGCTCTAACATCATTCATTTATGATGCATTTGAGGGAAAGGATGATACAAAAGAAGCAAATGAGCTTTACGAAGTGTATCAGTATATAAGGAAAACAGATGAAGAGTACTTGGATTTTTTAACTAAAGAGGCCAATAAAGCAGTTTCAAGTTATAGAAGTTTTTGTAAAGTAATGTCAATAGTATGAGCTTTTCAAATTAAGATTTTTACTAGATATCTCTAGTAATATATATATTGAATCTCTCAAAGGGATACTTAATTACCCGGTGTCATATTACGAATTATGTATATTGTGATGTCTTCTTAATACAGTCATTCAATAATTTTTTATTAATCCTATTAGTAGTATATATTTATATTATCATATAATATTGTCATTGGTTCTCAGATACTTATTTTATAGTTATCTCTTCAATATGTGTATCCACGCTTAAAGTATCATAATATATTTGTAATATTTTATAACTCCATTAACTTTTAGTTTGCAAAAGTATATTTGATAAAGCTAGATGTATATTTGGGTTCTCAAAGTGTTCTTACATATGTCTGTTTGAGATATATATATTGGTAGTATCTGCGTTTAGATCTCTGTACTTCCCACCCGAATCTCATGACCAACCATGGTTGATATACGAGATTTATGCGGCTATAATTTGATTCCCTGAATATATCATAGGTTTATGTCATGCTTTCCAAAATCTCATATAAATAGACCACTTTTGCAGAGTTATTTTTTAATCATTATTCCACTCCTTATTTGCATCAAAATGAACGCATTAAGCGTTAGGATATTATTGAAATTTCTGTATATGCTGAGTATAATTCATTCATCTAAATAAACGTATTGTCTATTCAGGAGAATGCGTTTAAAAAGTCTAATAAAGATAGCTGAAAATATTTCGCAGCCATATTATTTAATGCGTGTGAAAATCTCACAGAATAATTGTTGATCATACATGTGATATTTATCAACCATTTTTGAGGTATGTAGTACTGTATATATTATTGGTGACAAAATTCAAACGGAACTTGAAAGTCCTCGAATGTATATAATGAGAGGATATTCTTCATTCAGAAACTGCAGAATATGGTACATATTATAGTTTCCTAAAAAGTCCGTACACATAAAAATGTGCACCAATTACTACTTTCGTGAAAATTCACAATTCATGATATGCTGAAATTTTGTGACAGGAATAATAGTTAAAAGTTGCATATGGAGTTATTTAAAAACTCATAGGATGAATCTAAGGGTTCTTTTTAAAATATTATTTTAGCATGGAAAGAGATTTATTATACAAAAATATTTCAAAGTATATCTTTGCTCTAGACTATCTAGATGCAAATGAGTATGACTTTAATAATTTCTCAATCGGAAGTTTAATTATAATAGACTTTTTCAAGGAAAGTCTTTTGTAACCAACGACGACTTGGCATTGAAGTTCTTCGAGAGTATAGATGAACATGATTTAATTGTTGTTAATAGAAGCTTCGACAAGAATATTACAGATAACCAAATTAAATGGAAATTAGCTTTCATATTTTTCATGGTAAAACCGTTCACAGGATACGAATTTTTGGATCCATTTCAAATAATTTTAGACCCAGATACTCTTGGTAAAATCATAGAAAGTCAGCCAACTGATAATATTCTATTAGGAACCTTATCTGAAATAGAATTTATAGACAACCAAGAAATAGATAAACTGAGATTTGAAAGCAACTGGAACAAGATACTAAATACAGATATTTTTTCAGATCCACGTTTTTCTGAAACACAAAGAAATTCGGTAGTAGATGAATTATTAAAACTTGGATTCATTCATAATCATAAACTTATAACTAATGTAATAAAACAAACTGAATATGAATTATGCAAAAATTTTGAGACATATATATTTGACCCTATACGTAAATTTGTGGCTGCCATTCTACAAGCTGAAATATATATTTCAGATAGAAATAACGTTGGTCCAACAGGGGTAAAAACTAAAGTACCTCATCAAACAAATGATATTTTTTATTCCTATCCAGATATTTGTGCATATTTAGAAGAAAGTGCAAATAATACGCTTGTTATCGTTGAGGTAAAAAAAATGCCACTATTTATTCATAATAAATTAAATTTTAACGATCCATTGACAAACAGCTTCTTTGTTCAGCTCATTTCAAAAATGTTTTCTAATCGCAAAAATAAAGGAATTCTAACAGATTCGAATACCACGATTTTGGTAGAAATTGATCTAGAGAGAACTAGAATATTAAGAAATGTAAATCGAGAAAGCCAAACCAAGAGAGCAAAATATTCTTCTAATAATGTCTCAAAGAAAACAAATTTAGGTAGCTCGGGAAATTATGTATTATCACAGATTCAAGAAGAGATTGTCGAAGTACCAAAAAAGGTTTCACTAAATTACAAAGTAGTTAATCTTCACTCTTCTGGATTAACTATGATGGGTGCCCTAACATCATTTATTTACCAGGCATTTGAGGGAAATGATCACACAAAAGAAGCAAATGAGCTTTACGAAGTGTATCAGTATATAAGAAAAACAGATGAGGAATACTTGGAATATTTGACTAAGGAGGCTAACAAAGTAATGTTAAGCTATAGAAGTACGCTTAGCATAATGTCAGTAGTATGAGCTTTTCAAATTAAGGATTTAATCTTAATAGATAGTTAATCTCTGAAAGGGGTACTTAATCAACCCAAGTTTTGTTTTACAAAATACGTATATTATTATTGCTTTATTATTATAGTTATGCATTCATTGTTATATTAAGCTTATTAGTAGTGTATATTTATATTGTCATATAATTTTGTGATTAGTCTTACATATGTCCTTGGGTACTTATTTTGATGTGATCTCTTGAATAAAAAGTATTCCCATGCTTAAAGAATCATTTTAGATTGTAATATTCTATAACTCTATTTACTTAGTTTCCTAAAATATCTTTGATCAACCTTGATATATGTTTGGGTTCTTAAAGTGACCTTGCTTATGTCTGTTCTAGATAAGTTTATATAAATATTTTGTGAGAAT
Organism: Schwanniomyces polymorphus var. africanus; assembly: GCA_030563145.1. Classification (NCBI taxonomy): domain Eukaryota; kingdom Fungi; phylum Ascomycota; class Pichiomycetes; order Serinales; family Debaryomycetaceae; genus Schwanniomyces; species Schwanniomyces polymorphus. The sequence continues at coordinate 5,943 of JAKUBG010000084.1, forward strand.
TAATATGAAGTTTGATCTATATATCGGAAGTATCTGCTGATCTCAGGTACTTCCTACCCAAATCTTATGACCAATCATGGTAGATATACGAGACGTATGCAGCTATAATTGGATTCCCTAAATATATCATAGTATTATATCATGCTTTCCAAAATCTCAGATAAATAGACCACTTTTGCAGAATTATTTTTTAATCATTATTCCACTCCCCATATGCATTAAGCGTTAGCATATTATTGAAATTTCTTTATATGCTGAGTATAATTAATTCATTTATCTAAATTAACGTCATATATCCAGGAGAACGCGTTTAAAAAGTCCAATAAAGATAGCTGAGAATATTTCGCAGCCATGTTATTTAATGCATGTAAAATCTCATAGAATAATTGTTGATCATACATCTGATATATTATCTACCATTTTATGAGGTATATTGTACTGTATATATTGTGACCAACATTTTAAAAGTATACAGTAGTAATTCAAATATAAAGAATTGTATAAGTACAAATTATTTTTGACAAGTGGTATACTTGGAGAGAAGTATAGAATTTGAGAACAATTATAGAGTTGGTGAAGAAGTTAGGAATTATAATGTAATATAATGTAAAAACATGGTTTTAATTCGGAAACTATAGCATTCTAATATACTTTATAGTTTCCTAAAAAGACATTTTATGTATAGCTATGCAATAATTACTACTTTGATGAGATGTACAGATACGTTGGGTTCTGCTACCGCAATCATATTTGTTATAGCATAAAAATGATGGTATTTATATAAATCAAATTAAATCTTTATTAAATAATTATTTCAGCATGAAAAAGACCATATTATACAAGAATATATCCAAATATATCCTTGGTCAAGATCACGTAAATCCAAAGGAGTATGATTTCACCAACTTTTCTATTACAGACTTCGATTATAGAAAATTATTCGAAGAAAATAATTTCATAACAAATGATGAATTATCCCTCAAGTTCTTTGGGACCGCAAGTGAGTTTGATTTAGATACTATCTATAATTATTTTAACTTATATATACATCATAATCAAGATAAGTGGAGAACAGCCTTCGTATTTCATATGACCCTCCCTTCTACTGAATATGAATTTGAGGGGGAGAATGGTGATATAATAAATCCAAATAATCCCGATATAGCAACTAATAGTCAAGCATCAGATAATATTCTTATAGGAACCTTTTCGAAGATTGACTTTATCGATAATAGAGAAATGCCTCAAAAGAGATTCGATAGCACGTTAAAAAGAATATTAGATACTGACATATTTTCCAAAGATCCATACACTACCGAGCAAAGAGGAAATATAATTCTCCTGTTGCTAAGACTAAGATATGTCAATGGTCATGAATATGTCAAGGGCATAAAGAAGCAAAGTGAACTTGAATTCAGAGATCTATTTAAAAACTTTTTATTTAAGCCGATATGCGAATTTGTGGCTAGCCTACACAGCACTGAAATATGCATTGCAAGTAGAAATAACTTTGGTCCAACAGGGGTAGAAACTAAAGTTCCGCATCAAACAATTGATATTTTTTATTCCTACCCAGATATTTGTGCATACTTAAGAAACAATGCAAATAACACCCTCGCTATTGTTGAAGTAAAAAAAATGCCACTATTTATTCATGATAATAAATTAAATTTTAATGATCCATTGACAAACAGCTTCTTTGTTCAGCTTATTTCAGAAATGTTTTCAAATCGCAAAAATAAAGGAATTTTAACTGATTCGAATACAACGATTTTGGTAGAAATTGATCTAGAGAGAACTAGAATATTAAGAATGAAAATCGAGAAAACAAAACCAAGAGAACAAAATATTCTTCTAATAATGTCTCAAAGAAAACAAATTTAGGTAGCTCGGGAAGGTCTGTAACATCACAGATTCAAGAAGAGATTGTCGAAGTACCAAAAAAGGTTTCACTAAATTACAAAGTGGTCAACCTTCACTCTTCAGGATTAACTATGATGGGGGCTCTAACATCATTTATTTATGAAGCATTTGAGGGAAATGATCATACAAAAGAAGCAAATGAGCTTTATGAAGTGTATCAGTATATAAGAAAAACAGATGAGGAATACTTGCAATATTTAACTAAAGAGGCTAATAAAGTAGTGTTAAGTTATAGAAGTACGCTTAGCATAATGTCAGTAGTATGAGTTTTTTCAGTTAAGGATTTCAACTTCGAATATCTAGTAAAATGATATACATAAGTGTTTAAATTTAATTCTAATAGATTACTCTTGCAGAATTATGTTTTAATTAGTCCAACTCCGCATATGCATCAAAATGAATGCATTAAGAGTTAGGAAATTATTGAAATTTCTGTATATACTAAGTTTAATTAATTCAGTCATCTAAATAAACGTAAATTTTATATTCAGGATAAGGCATTTAAAAAGTCTAATAAAATAGCTGAATATATTTCGCAGCCATACTTCTTAATGCGTGTGAAAATCTCATAGAATAATTGTTGATCATACATGCGATACAATTTTTGAGGTACTTTTTAGTGTTATATAAATTGTGATCAACATTTTAAAAGTACGCAGTAACAATTTAGATACAAAGAATTATATAAATACAAATTATTTTTGACAAGTGGTATACTTGGAGAGAAGTATAGAAATTGAGAACAATTATACAGTTGGTGACGAAAGACAAGCGGTACTTGAAAGTAGTCGAATGTATATTCAAAAACATAGTTTTAATTAGGAAACTATAGATTTGTAGTATACTTTATAGTTTCCTAAAAAGACATTTATGTATAGCTGTGCAATAATTACTACATTGATGAGATGTGAAGATATGTTGAGTTCTGCAACCGCAATAATATTTGTTATAGCATAAAGATGAAGGTAATTATATAAACCAAAGTAAGTCTTTATTAATTAATTATTTCAACATGAAAAAGACCATATTGTACAAGAATATATCCAAATATATCCTTGGTCAAGACCACGTAAATCCAAAAGAGGAGTACGATTTCACCAACTTTTCTATTACAGACTTTGATTATAGAACGTTATTCGAAGGAAATAATTTCGTAACAAATGATGAATTATCACACAAATTTTTTGGGGCAGTCGATGAACTTGATTTAAAAAATATCTATGGAAATTTTTGCAGTTATATATCCCATAATCAAGAGAAGTGGAGAACTACCTTTATATTTTTTATGACACTACCATATACGGAATATGAGTTTTTGGGGGAGAACGGTGATATAATAGACCCAGATAATCTCGATAAAGCAACTGATAGTAAAGCATCAGATAATATTCTTCTTGGAACTTTTTCGAAGATTGACTTTATCGATAATAGAGAAATGCCTCAAAAAAGATTCGATAACACGTTAAAAAGAATATTAGATACTGATATATTTGACAAAGATTTATATACTACCCAACAAACAAGAAAAATAATTTCGCTGTTGCTAAGACTCAGATTCACACAGGAGCATGAATATGTCGAGAAATTAAAAAAGAAAAATGAAGATACGTTCTGCAGAAGATTTTGGAACTATTTATTTGGTCCGATATGCAAATTTGTGGCAGTATTACGAAATATTGAGATATGCATTGAAAGTAGAAATGACGTTGGTCCAACAGGGGTTGAGACAAAGGTCCCACATCAAACCAATGATATTTTTCATTCCTACCCAGATATTTGTGCATACTTAAGAAACAATGCAAGTAACACCCTCGCTATTGTTGAAGTAAAAAAATTGCCGCTATTTATTCATAATAATAAATTAAATTTTAATGATCTGTTGACAAACAGCTTCTTTGTTCAACTTATTTCAGAAATGTTTTCAAATCGCAAAAACAAAGGTATTTTAACCGATTCGAATACCACGATTTTGGTAGAAATTGACCTAGAGAGAACTAGAATATTACGAAATGAAAATCGAGAAAACCAAACAAAGAGAACAAAATATTCTTCTAATAATGTGACAAAGAAGATAAATTTAGGTCGCTTAGGAAGTTCTGTATCATCACAGATTCAAGAAGAGATTGTAGAAGTATCAAAAAAGGTTTCATTAAATTACAAAGTAGTTAACCTTCACTCTTCTGGATTAACTATGATGGGAGCTCTAACATCATTTATTTACCAAGCATTTGAGGGAAATGATCACACAAAAGAAGCAAATGAGCTTTATGAAGTGTATCAGTATATAAGAAAAACAGATGAGGAATACTTGGAATATTTGACTAAGGTGGCAAACAAAGTAATGTTAAGCTATAGAAGTACGCTCAGCATAATGTCAGTAGTATGAGTTTTTCACTTAAGGATTTCAACTTCGAATATCTAGTAAAATGAGATACATAAGTGTTTAACTTTAATTCTAATAGATCACTCTTGCAGAATTATTTTTTAATCATTACTCCAACTCCGAATATGCATCAAAATGAACGCATTAAACGTTAGGATATTACTAAAATTCTTTATATTCTGAGTTTAATTAATTCGGTCATCTAAATAAACGTATTGTCTATTCAGGAGAAGGCATTTAAAAAGTCCAATAAAGATAGCTGAGAATATCTCGCAGCCATATTATTTAATGCGTGTGAAAATCTCACAGAATAATTGTTGATCATACATGTGATATATTATCAACCATCTTTGAGGTATGTAGTACTGTATATATTGTAACCACTATTTTAAAAGTATACAGTAGTAATTCAAATATAAAGAATTATATAAGTACAAATTATTTTGTGACAAGTGGTATACTTGGAGAGAAGTATAGAATTTGAGAACAATTATAGAGTTGGTAAAGAAGGTTGGGAACTGGAATGTAATATAATGTAAAAACATGGTTTTAATTCGGAAACCATAGCATTCTAATATACTTTATAGTTTCCTAGAAAGACATTTTATGTATAGCTATGCAATAATTACTACATTGATGAGATGTACAGATACGTTGGGTTCTGCTACCGCAATCATATTTGTTATAGCATAAAGATGAAGGTATTTATATAAATAAATCAAACAGTCTTTTCGAAATATTATATCAATATGGAAAAGACCATATTATACAAGAATATATTCAAATATATCCTTGGTCAAGATCACGTAAATCCAAATGAGTATGATTTCACTAACTTTTCTATTACAGACTTTGATTATAGAATGTTATTCGAAGGAAATAATTTTGTAAAAAATGATGAATTATCCCTCAAGTTTTTTAGGGCAGTCGATGAAGTTGTTGTGAGTACTATCTATAAACGGTTTGACTTATATATAACTGAAAACCCAGATAAGTGGAGAACTGCCTTTTTATTTTTTATGACCCTCCCTTATACGGAATATGAGGTTGTGGGGGAGAATGGTGATATAATAGATCCAGATAATCTCGATAAAGCAACTGATAGTCAAGCATCAGATAATATTCTTCTAGGAACTTTTTCGAAGATTGACATTATCGATAATAGAGAAATACCTCAAAAAAGATTAGATAACACGTTAAAAAGAATATTAGATACTGATATATTTGACAAAGATTTTTATACTACCCAACAAACAAGAAAAATAATCCTCCAGTTGCTAAGACTCAGATTCACACAGAATTATGAATATGTCAAGGGCATAAAGAAACAAATTGAAGATACATTCTGCAAGAATTTTGGGAAATTTTTATTTGATCCGATATGCAAATTTGTGGCTAGCCTACATCGCACTGAAATATGCATTGCAAGTAGAAATAACTTTGGTCCAACAGGGGTAGAAACTAAAGTTCCACATCAAACAAATGATATTTTTTATTCCTACCCAGATATTTGTGCATATTTGGATAGTCATGCAAATAACACCCTCGCTATTGTTGAAGTAAAAAAATTGCCGCTATTTATTCATCACAATAAATTAGATTTTAATGATCTGTTGACAAATAGCTTCCTTCTTCAGCTCCTTGCAGAAATGTTTTCGAATCGAAAAAATAAAGGAATTCTAACTGATTCGAATACCACGATTTTTCTAGAAATTGATTTAGAGAGAACTAGAATATTAAGAAATGAAAATCGAGAAAACAAAATAAAGAGAACAAAATATTCTTCTAATAATGTGAAAAAGAAGAGTTTGTGTAGTTCAGGAAGTTCTGTATCATCACAGGTTCAGGAAGAGATTGTAGAAGTGTCAAAAAAGATTTCACTAAATTACAAAGTAGTTAATCTTCACTCTTCTGGATTAACTATGCTGGGGGCTCTAACATCATTTATTTATGAGGCATTTGAGGGAAATGATTACACAAAAGAAGCAAATGAGCTTTACGAAGTGTATCAATATATAAGAAAAACAGATGAGGAATACTTGGAATACTTGAATAAAGAGGCTAACAAAGTAATGTTAAGCTATAGAAATATGTTTAATAAAGTAATGTCAATAGTATGAGTTTTTTCAGTTAAAGATTACAACTTCATATATCTAGTAAAATAGATATTGAATCTTTTAAAGGGGTACTTGATTACCTCCACTGTCATATTACGAATTATGAATTTTATTATGGCTTTTTATGTCTTCATTAACATAGTTATGCATTCAGTGTTATACTAAGCTTATTAGTAGTATATGGTATACTTGGAGAGAAGTATAGAAA
>JAKUBG010000085.1:0-12226 GCA_030563145.1 Schwanniomyces polymorphus var. africanus
CTGAAGCTCTGAGTATCTGAAATGCCGTTCAGATACTCCCTTCTGAAAAACTATATAAAGACCTTCTATTTCCCTTAACTTGTAGCTCAATCTACAAGGGAGTTAGATCTAATAAATACATCGCTAACCTTTATAACCAATACACAATACGATTACCTTATTAGGACTGACTTCCTTACAACATTTCAGAAATCTCCGATATAGTGTAACGGCTAGCACGGTTCGCTTTCACCGAGCAGACCCGGGTTCGACTCCCGGTATCGGAATTTTTTTATTACTCGAAAACATAAACTTTTCAGTTGAATATATTATGTAAAATTTTATTAATTAATGTAAGGCTCCAAAGCCAATAGGCGACTTTGAATTTTGAGGTAAAAGACAGAGAAATTTATATATTTTACCCATTCCCTTTTCATCTTTATCTGTTAATCTCCTATAGGCGTTGTATATTTTTTCTTGAACTTCATAATTGTCTTCGTTAGATTTAATAAGTTGGTCAGTCCTATACCCAATACCAACTTCATGAAGCCAGTCACCTTGATCAACTGGACCAAAACTTTCACAAATATTACTTGTAATAAATTTAATATTTTCAAAATCAACATCTACTGACAAATCAACTTCACCAGGTTTTACAAACGGAGAAACAAACTTATGCTTTAATATCCCTCTTAAAGAATTCTCTGGGATGCCTTGACTTAAACCGTAATCTATTATTAATACTGAACCTAATTTTTTTTTTGAATTCAAAAGATTCGCCATCTTCATTACATAAAGCTCTGCTTCAGTACAAATTTCAATTCTTGTACCAATAGGTAAATCTTTATATCTACTACTCATTTTTGGAATCATTGATGATGGGGTTTCTTTATTTGCAAGTGTTAAGTGGAAATCAGTTTCTAAAGGTATTTCAGATCTTGTCGCTTTGTCACTTGATTTCTCTGGCAATCCTTGCTGCGTATTAACAACACTGGGAGAATGTTCCACGACTAGTTCTCTCCATCCATCTTCAGTTCTTACGAACAGCTTAATAGGAAGTGCATCAAAAAATTCATGAGCAATAACATAATTAGCAATGTCATCATTTTTCTGAACATCCTTTTCATTATCTACCCATATAATATTATTTCCCCAAATAGTTCTAGATTTATTGAATCCTTCTTCTGTCGTTCCAAATTCATTATCTAAACCACATAATAATTTCCATTGCTCTTTTCTAAGAATAGGAGAAGCCTCGATTAATATAATTTCTATGTCCGATTGGTGTTTGTTCAACTTGTTAAAGGATTTTAAACAGTCAAAAATTAATGTTCCTTTACCAGGACCAAATTCAATTAATTTTAACTTTGAGGGTTTATTTTGATTCAACCAAGTACTATATAGCCATATACCAATCATTTCACCAAACATTGAAGAAATTTCTGGTGATGTAATAAAATCACCATGAACGGCATCTAACGGGTTACGAGTTGTATAGTATCCAAATTCAGGATGAGTCAAGCATTGGCGCATATATGCGGATAATGAAATTGGACCAGTGGTTTTAATGGTCTCAGCTAGTATATTTGTTAAGTTATCTAACTTGATACCAATTTCTTTGTTAGCCATTGGAGGGAACATTGGCATTTGGCCAATGTTCTCACGAATATTAGTAGATCCCTTTATGTCACTTTCTAACTTATTTAATTGCTCTGTAACATATTTTGATGCTGCTAAGTACTCTTCTTCGGTAAATTTGCCGTAGTACAAACCATTCTCATCTTTAATTGGTTTTTGCGAAGCATCTAAATTGGATTTATTTCTAAGAATTCGAGCGTCACGAAAATTCCTTTCAAATTTTAGCGTATTGGAAATTGGAGGTATTATTCTAACTCTCTGATAGGACCTTAGCTTATTAAACATAATTGCTTTGAAATCTTCCTTCGATGAGATATAATTCTAATATAAATAAAAATCGCGGAACATAAAGCATTTGTTTTACTACTGCTTCGGAATTAAACCGGAAATCATACATCAACCTTCAGTAAGAAACCATTTCATATCTTCATTTAAAAGTATCCAGACTATGAGCAACAACAAAACTTTATACAATTACCAAAACTACTCATATTAATTTATTTAGTAATAATAACGTGTCATGTATAAAATTTAATTTTCAAGTTATTTTCAATTGCAAAAAATATTCTTTAAATCATAATTGAACTACACCAAAATATTTTTACAAATCCTCTAAAGCTATCAGTATATACTTGGCTACTTGTATCTCTTATATGAGAAGTTTTACTTGTATGCTGATAAATCTATAAATCTATAGACTTAGATTTAGATTTGCAAACTGACAAATATATCAAATGAAAACATTCCTTCAAGATAATTAGATATATCTTCATGTTTATGTATTCTTGCATCAATAATAATATATATCTCAATTCTTTGAGCTTTTTATTACTCTTTATGTCTTCAATAACAATTTGAAAAAATGAAGAAGTGAACTTCTAAGTATTGGTATTAATCATAATTGCTTCAGGTATTTCCTATTCATGTTAATCGCAGTTTTACTTAAAATTGATGATATTCTTTGAACATATTGTAACCAAAAAGAAAACGATAACTCAAACGGTAAGAGGAAGATCATTGTATTGTCTGGCTCTCAGACGACCAACCACCTTCTCTCTTTATACAGAATTTGAAACTAGCTTCATCGATAAATTGCATTTTCCAGAAAATCTTGAATGAGTCTCTAGTATTAGCTCACTCAAGTTGTTGATTAATTTGTCTTTTCAAGAATCCTTGCACAAAGAAATAATGAAATGCTTTTAAAGTTTAACCTATGTACCTCTCTAATAAAACCATAAACAATAGCACATGAAACCTTTAAAATCTTAAACTTTTCCTGGAGGCTATTTACCTTCTCGAAAGTGAGAGTTTAAGATCTCACATACAATAGAAAATGATCTTGTGATTCAAAGTTGACCTTCTACCAATCTTGTGGGCCCAATTGGATTACCGAGAAATAGCAATATTACATCCTTTCCAAGTATAAGCTGTTCAATTACATTTCAAAGAATACTAGCCAGATAAGCAGAAACTCTTCTTCTTCGTAATAGTTTTTCGTTTTGATTTTGCTTGGGTTTGATAGTCTCCATCTTCCATCTTAGAAATTGACTGTAATCTCTAAACCTTTTATATATATTTTTTTCCATTACAATCCTTGGCTGGTATATACATGATGAAAATCATTAGATTTTCTTTTCAATCAAATAAATAATCTAGACATCTTCGTAGATGAAGATATCGTTAAAAGGAATCTTATTTTTTCTACAAAGTAGTAACATAAGAAGGTATTAAAATATGCAGCTTAATATGAGTGGTTCTATAGGCTATTGTGATATTTGGTCAAAAGTATCACGCAACGGTAGCAGATAGTATGAACATATGACTTATTTATCAAAACACTTTTATAAATTATAATTAAAGGGGAATTAATAGTCGAAGCAATCAATAAGTCCATTCTAAAGTACTTCATGTTAACTACTATCACAATCTATGGATATTTTACTTTTGATAAACTAACCTTATAGTGATCAAGGTTGATACCTTAAATCACTAGGTGGACACCATTTTAAAAGCTAGGTATTCTTTTTTAAAAACATTTGAATTTATTAACACAGACTCTACAGTCTCTCTTTATTATATTTCACCATCTCAAAATCTATTATCCAAAACTTATATTAAAATTTCCAAATTATTCTGAAGTTCCTTAGCTTCAATAAGTTTCCTCGGCTAATATTTTCAAGGAATAGGAGGTATTAACTTTTTGTTCATAGTGAATCATTAACTATGTATAGTTATCTTCAAAAATATTCGTATGAATCTATACTTCCTTTGATATTAAACTAGGATGGGATGGAATATTTTCGGAGTACATATTCGACTTCCTCGTACCAACTCTGATATATAGTGTTCACTAAGATAATTGGCTAAGATCCGAGTTTAAAAGTTCTTGACTTTCAGGATAAGTAAAGTTGGCGAGTTTTTAAACAAATGTAAGAAATAGCTTAGTCTATAGTCTAAACTTTGTGAATACACCATTGTTTAACAGTGGCTTCCCCATTGAGAAGTCGCGCATTTCTTTTGCTATTGCAGAACTAAGCGAGCAATTTCATTGATAAGCATTCTAGAATCTCGTCCTCTAACCATAATTACAAAATTATAGTTCAAGTATCTAGCTATACAAAAAGTCCTATTATTTGTACCAATGATGGAAATCATATAGCATTTTCTAACAATTTCTATTCCATTCTGAGGTTTTTAGAGCCCTGTGTGTTCCCTAGAAAGACCCCTCTTATACGGGCTGTTCAACCACTTATAAGTGCATCATTTATACCCTTAATTTTTGCACTTTAACATCTCTGCTAAGATTACTAATTAAACACTATGTATTCAACTGATTGATATTCATAAAATGACTCTAATTCCAGTTCTTGCTATAATTCCATAACTCTTACAATAATTTAAGGTCGTGTATTGGAAAATATATACCACTAGCCGCACTCCTTTTCTTCACTAACACCCATCGCCTTGGCACCTATAGCAATATCTTTTAGACATTCTTTCAAACGTAACTGCAATTGTTTATGGTATAAACAAAAAAATTATTGCCAATACTAAGTGAACATAGTCATTTGGTAGAATATTTTACATAATTAGCATTAAAGTAAGTCAAATCGAATTCTAAGTGATTGATTGACGCCTTGAAAGTATTAACTTCAGTAACGAAGTAGTCGAATTGAATTCATTATCACAAAGGCGTTTTTAACGAGAGTGATTGATTTATTCAAATTATTGATTAGAAGTGAAAGAATAAGAGGATGGGTAATAGCACATCGAGCCCTAAGGATGTGAGAGGGCCAGCGTTAACTCGGACAGATACTGGAAATTCAGCGAAGTCGTCAAGATCTGTTCGTTCTAGGAAATCAATTCAAAGAGAGGATACAGCATCTATTTCTTCAAAATTTAAAACACCAAAGTCCCTTTCACGTAAGAATTCTTTTGCAAGTGCTGTAGAAGGAGGTGATGTGATACCGACACTGCCTGGAGGCAGTATAAACTATACATCTAACGTAAATTCTGGTGTTAATTTACCACCATCAATGATGCAAGTGGCACCAAAGGAACCAATTTTAATCCGAAGAAATACCAATACCACTATAGATAATGACATACCTCCAATATCTCCAAAATATCAGGCCACTATAGGCTCTCCACGATTAAATCCAACAAAATATAACGGTGACAGCGAAGGGCCTTCGATAAGTAGAACATCAACTAATCATTCCTCTTCTAATTTGAGCACTAACAGCCATAGCTATTCGGGAACGCCACTGTCACAAATAAACTTATCATCTTCGTATAACAATGATATTCAACATTCCAATTCGCAGTTATCTGAGAACAGTCAAGGCGATACTCATTCTAGTTCGTCTAAAACTCTTAATGGAAACCTTTCAAGAATAGGCACAGCTGGTTCTGGTGATAATAGCCCTTTCATAGGAACACCAAGTTCTGAGATGAGTCCAAGTCCCTTAAAGAAAAAGTCCACAATTGATCTTTCAAGTTCAGTACTGTCTTCAAATAACTCTAATTCTATAGATATTGAAGATTTAATACAAAGACTTTTAGATGCGGGTTATAGTGGAAAGAGAACAAAGAACATCTGTTTGAAAGTATCTGAAATTCAAGTAATCTGTGCTAAAGCTAGAGAGATATTTTTACTGCAGCCTTCCTTATTGGAGTTATCACCACCAGTTAAAGTTGTTGGTGATGTTCATGGACAGTATGGTGATTTAATTAGAATATTTACCAAGTGTGGATTCCCCCCTCTGACCAATTATTTATTCTTAGGAGATTATGTTGATAGAGGAAAACAATCATTAGAAACTATTTTACTACTTCTTTGTTATAAGATTAAATATCCAGAAAACTTTTTTTTACTAAGAGGAAATCATGAATGTGCCAATGTTACCAGGGTTTACGGATTTTATGACGAATGTAAACGTCGTTGTAATATTAAGACATGGAAATTATTCATAGACACTTTTAATACGCTCCCAATTGCTGCTATTGTAGCAGGAAAAATTTTCTGTGTGCATGGAGGGTTATCACCAGTCTTAAATTCTATGGACGAAATTAGAAATATTGCTAGACCTACTGATGTACCTGATTTTGGCCTTTTAAATGATTTAGTATGGTCTGATCCAGCAGATACAGTAAATGAATGGGAAGATAATGAAAGAGGTGTATCGTATGTTTTTTCTAAAGTGGCAATTGACAAATTTTTACAAAAATTTGGATTTGACTTAGTGTGTAGAGCACATATGGTTGTTGAGGATGGGTATGAATTTTTCAATGATAGAACTTTGGTAACAGTATTTTCTGCGCCAAATTATTGTGGTGAATTTGATAACTGGGGTGCAGTGATGAGTGTTAGCGAGGATCTATTATGTCTGTTCGAATTATTAGATCCGCTTGACAGTGTCGCCTTAAAACAAGTCATGAAGAAAGGAAAACAAGAGAGAAAATCTGCACAATTTCAACAACAACAAAGGATTAGTTGAAAAGTCATTGCTTTGGATTCTTCAATTTTTAATTAATGATAAGCGTTTAATGAAAATAATACTTCTTTACTATTAAATTTTTTTTGGGTTGGTATTAAATTTTAAAAGTCAATAAGAAATTTTTTATCTTTTTGTTAGATATTTATATATGCTTTATAGTTCTTATACATAGTTTTAAAATGTGATAGGTAGAACAGTAATTTTGCGAACTGGAAAATAAATCGAGATAAAAACATATTACGCAATTTAAAGAAATTTATCTGAGATGTCTGATGGCTGGCCAGTGGAAACATTGGTAGAGAGTGAAGGGACAGGGGTCTTGGTAGAATTACTCGATAGACTTACATTAAAGATAGAAAAAAATCAAGAGATAATAAATCGAATTGTTGTTGACGTGGATTCAGATTTCGATTTACCTGAAATACCTAACAATAAGTTAAATGAAAGTTTAGTTAATAGGAGTGAAAATATTGCGATAGGTGAAGACAAACAGGTGCCTGAATTTGGAAGCGAATCTGATATCTTAAAGAAATTACTTCAAGAGAAATATAAGTTGGATCAAATAAATATTCCCGACCCTATATTGGAGGAGGACCCTAAAATACGTGAATTGATTATTAACAATAGAAGGTTGGAAATTATACATCAACGAAATATAAAAATTAACAAAGAGTATTTTAGTATAATTCAGAATTGTGAAAGTCTAACAATAAATGGGATATTACCAGCTTTGAGATCTGATACGTACAATTACATTTATAATTCACTATTTCGAGACTTCAAAGAAAATGTCCTAAATGAGAAATATGAAACTGATTATAAAATATGGGATAGATATATCAATTATCTAAACAAACTTCAAACAATAATTGCATTAAGCACAAATTTGATATCTATTCTAGAAAAGCAGTCAAAAGATGAAGAGGCTAAATTAATATATCTGAAGTTGGTAATAATTGAGGAGCTTAAAAAATACCTTTCAGCTAAAATTTCTGTAGTTATTTAAATACTAATAAAATACAAGAGCAAAAAAGAGAAATGGACGAGTCCGGAGTCGAACCGGAGACCTTTCGCATGCTAAGCGAACGCGCTACCAACTACGCCACACGCCCATAATTTATTTTTAAAAGATGTCATCTAAATACTTCGGTCACGTTCCCTATCCAATATTCGCAAATGTTCGTATATACACTGATAGACTTCAATTATGTTGATACAAAATAAATGAAGCTCTGACAAAGTGTAAAAGGAATTGTGAAGTCATAGATAAATAGTATATTTAGTTGAGCGAATAACCATATAACTGTGCTTGTGATATAATATACTATATTAAAGAGCAGACTTTTAATATATGTTGCAAACTGTTCTTTAAACTCAAAAAAATTAAATTTTTTAATAAATTTATAAAAATATATTTTTTTCTTATAACGTTTCAGTGTTTATTAGTACAATACAAGAAGATCTTATAATATATTCTAGTTATACGAATTATGGATCTTATAACATTACTTGAAGAATATGAAGTTGGATTTAGCTTCAAATAAAACTCCTACTAATCATATTTTTACTAATAAGATCTAAATATCCCAAATCCATAAGATTGTCAACTATATGCACCGCAAATATGTCTATATTTAGCAATTCTTTCCCCTTAACAAAATAATAATTTAAATATTGGTAATGTATTCATAGAATCTAAAAATTATTATTTATAGATTGTTAAGACTGAAACTAAATATATTTTTAATTTGTTTTTTATTTAATGGTACTAATATATTTAAAAAATTCATTATCAACAAGATAACTGGTTTCCCTAATATATAATGCCGTTCAGACAATTTTTCCTGAAAACTATATAAAACCTTATATTACGCTGAAGCCGTAGCTCATAAATATAGGAGTTAGATCAAATAAGTACTTCGCTAGACTCTCTAATCAGTACACATTATAGTCTTGGCTTCCTTATAGCTATTTTGTTACTGATCGAAATTATAATAAGCACATGCATAGAGTGTAATGTGACATGTGATAAAATGCTTATGAGAGATCAGTTATGATAATGAAAACGATTGCCTTAAGGGGTATTGCAAGAAATTTGGGAATTCATACCCAGGGGGCATAACATCATATCGAAGTACATAATTTAAAACAGACCTCTTACAAAATTTTTAAATTGTATTGCTTTTATAAGAATCTAATCAGAAGTATATTATGATCCTAATATTAATAAATATATAATATTTTTCGAACTTAGTGATTAATGAATCAGGGTTATTATGCTGTACTACTCAAATAGATGTGACTATATATATATTTTCTCCATAATTAATGTTCATTAAAGCTCATTATTACCGTTGAAACTCTATATAGAGTGACTTCATTTAGTAGGATTGTGAATATTTACAAACCTATTATTATAGTTTGTTCATTGTAAGATCTGTTGAATCTAAACAAATATTCGTTACATAAAAATCACGATATATCTGATTTTCATTAGTTAAAGTATGCTCACTAAAATAAATCTAATATAAATCACTAGTAAAAATTGGGTGAGAAGTTATAACTCAAACCATTTAATAAATTTATTCTATGTCTTGTAAGAGTACCTCTTTTATTTCATTTATCATCAGAATTCAAATCCACTTATTTGACAGAATTTGGAAAGATATCAGCATCGCATGGTGATAATAAACTATCTATCGTAGGCTTATTTGATGATGCGGTGAGGTAAGTTTTAGAGTCTGACTTTCTATTATCATCTTTTGTTGTTAGATCTATTCGCTTAATATTATTACTTTTATTCTTCGAGTCATCATTTAGTACACCTTCAAGCCAAGATTTTCTATTCTCAGTAGCAGAAATATTACTGCTTTGCTTGCTGATTTCCTTATTTTTTCCGCCTTCCGTATTATTTATAACTTCATTAGAAGAATTAGCTGATGAAATTGAAGTAGCAGATTGAGGTAAATTATTCTCTCTATTATACGGGCTGAAATTTGTGGGAATAGGTAAATTCCTAACCGGTGGTAACGGACTATTAGCTGCGCTAATTGACTGATATACAGAAGAACGTACACGTAGATTTGCACCTCTATAATATGGATCTCCGTGGTTAGTATGCATGAAATTTTGACGATACAACGGAGAGATAGGTGAAATCCCGTTAGGTGTTAATGGTGCAGAATTTGGCGGGTGATACGAAACTAATGTGTTTTGCATTGAAGATGAAGATGAGGAGGCAGGCCATAATGATTGACCATATTGCACCGGAGGGGCACTTTTTAGAACATCACCATTAATTTTTTGAAATATCCTTTTTGGCGAGTTGTTATCATTTAAAAAGGAATGCAGAAGGGTAAGGGGGCGGGGCCTTCTTTTTGGCTTATATTCATTTTTCTTATTATCAATTATTGATGCAGGTAGTTGCAAAGGTTGGTGCGAATGTACAAGAGATTCTGATTGTGACTTTAACTGTGCTTGTGGTTGTTGCTGAGAAGAATTAATCGAATGGTATTGGCTTCCATGGTGCAGTATTGTCAGGTGTGCCAGGTGTGGGGGAATTGAATATGGATATTGATGATAACTTGAATGTTGGCTATTAGGAGGAGAAATTAGACTATTTCCTATCGACTGATTATTATTGAAGTATGCGTTATTAGGCGTCTTAGGGTTAACCTGATGATTCATTTCTTGATCCGTTCCCATCTGATTCATGGGGAAAGTTTCATACGGATGAACAGCTTGTTTATGCTGCCTTAAGTTATCTAATCTAGAGAAATTTTTAGAGCAATGTGGACAAGTAAAAGGTCTCTCACCTGTATGTTTTCTTTTATGTCTGGCAAGGTGCTCTGATCGTGTAAACGACATGTTACAATCAGGATATCCAGTACACTTAAAAACTCTCCCTTTACTACCTCTTTTCATTTTTCTCTGTGTATTTGAATCTGATATATCATTCATTTGATCTTCTTTCCTGTCCTGTGTTTTTTCATATACCCCTTTATCATCTGCACTGAGGTCCTCGTTAGAGAGGGAACGTGGAAGTTCTTCATTGAGGGATGTCATATTAATGATTATACAAAGATGCTTGTCATTAATTACTATGTGAAGTGTAAAGGCTCCTAGCTATATCGTTAGATACCAATTGTATATTGAGTTTGCCGTAGTGATGTAGCCTAGGGAAAAGACTCTCACGTTTTGAAATACCATTCAGGAATTAAAGTCCAAACTTCAAAAACACGACTGCATACAACCTAATAATTCAGGATTAACAGGCGATTTTTCAGCAGGGGAGTTCCGCAAGGAGAGAGTATAGCGTGTACAGGACTCAAATAGCCGTCGAGCCAGAAACCCCAAGGAACGAGACGAGGCGTTAGCCATGCAAAAAAGACATGCTATATTTAGGACGTTAAAAAGGGGCTAAAACCATTAAGGCGGCTTTTGTCAAAACTTAAAAAGATGGAAAGATTATATTACTATACAGCGTAGAAAATATAAGTAAATGCTAACAACAAGAGGAGTTGGTATTTTTCTGTGAAGTGTTATCCACAGATATATCGATAGTCTCCGGTTTATCAGCAGCTTTGTCTTGTGATAAAGTGGAAGTATTGAACTCAGGCAAACTCTGCGCTATTTTCTTGAACAAGAGCTTAACGTTATGATTGGCTTTTGTAGAGGTTTCTATAAAAAACTTGGAACCTACTTTTTTATGCAATTCTTCACATTCCTCAAGAGTAACTTGTCTTTTGTTATTCAAATCATATTTGTTACCTACAATTACTATAGTAACTTCATCGCCTCTTTCTAATTTCACATCATTGATCCATTTCTCTAAATTGAGAAAACTCTTCTTATTCGTTATATCGTAGCATACCACGGCCACATGTGAATCACGTATATATGATGGTATTAACGACCTGAACCTTTCTTGACCAGCAGTATCCCATAATTGCAATCTCACGGTCTTATTATCTTCCAAATACATTGTCTTTGAGAGGAAATCAATACCAATTGTAGCTGCATATTGATCATCAAAGGTATCGTACATAAATCTTGTGATTAACGACGTTTTACCAACTAGAAATGGTTAGTACATGACCCTGTGATCATTTTCTTTTACGGGATATTGGATTGAATTTCAGATATCTTAAGATAGGTCATTGCTAAATCGGTAAGCTCTATGACGAAATTACAAGGTTAATAAGTAATGATTGTCACTTCAACACTAGAATCGTACAATAAAATACTATTAAATATCCATATAAGATCACTTTTCAGAAAGCATATAGCTTATGACAGTTGTTATCCACTCAGTCCAAGTCAATCTCCGATCTACGAAAAACATCTAACTTACCACTCTGATCTCCCAAGAATACAATCTTGTATTTTCTCAATATATTGGAATTCTCTGAACTCATATTGAATCCCTTATTGAATCTAACTATAGGCTAATTTGTAAATTGTTAAGTTTCACACGATGAACTAGCCGACCGTGATTAAATTTGAGAATGTTGGTTTTTGTGTAACAATAAATTGGTACCAAAAAATCTTCAAAATAAAGATTAAACAGAGGATATCAGTTATACCCTGTTATATTATCTAAGTCAATT
>JAKUBG010000086.1:0-11600 GCA_030563145.1 Schwanniomyces polymorphus var. africanus
AAAAATTTTTAATTTTTGAAATAAAAATTTAAAATTATATAATAAACAAAATCTTAAAAATAATAAAAAAAAAAAAAAAAAAAAAAAAAAAGATTTCTTTTGCAGAACTATTTATAGGATGTTTTCAAAAGCATACAGAACAATTCAGTATGATTTTAGTTTTTTTTTTTGAAGGTTTTTTGTATATGGATAAAAAAATATAATTTTAAAGTATCAGAATCGGAATAAATTAAGTATTTAGTTGACATGATGTCATTGTATAATAATAATCACTTGCCAGTTATTATTTCCATAAGCTTTAACTGGATAAAAGATTATTCCCAATATTCAAAAAATTATGCAAACCAATGCAAACGCAATGGTATATATTCGAAATCAATAGCCAATTATTTTTATACATTATATTATTTGATTTCGTATCATTTTCTATCATCCAATCTCATTTAGTTGAACCTCAATTAAGATAGGATAAATATGCAGCGCTAATTGATTTAAAAAATATAAATCAGTTAGCTTGATCAGCAGGTAACAACCATTGTTGGTAATTATCTTTAACTCTTAACTGAACATCATCGATAGTGAGACCACTGTCTTTGCTATCCTTGAGATAATTAATTTCTAAGTTTTCACATGCCTGGATGGAGTCTAAAATAATTGCATTAGGGTCAATTTCCTTATCTTCAATAGAGTTTTGGATACCATTAATAATTATTTTAACTCTCTTGAAGTCCAAAATCAAGGATAAGGCTACCCAACCTTCTTCACTCATATTCTTCCTTAAGAAAACATCTCTTATCAAATTTTCTAAGGAGAAATAATAATCAATTTGTTGAGTTAATGCTTGGCGAGGATCTTGTTTAGGGGAAATTGGAGGAGGGATTTGGATTTGAGGAACTTGTTGTAACCCAATATTACCATTACGGTATCCATTAAATTGACGGTAATTTCTATGTCCAATATTTTGATTTCTGAATTGACGGTTGTTGAAGGCTTGGTTTTGTATAAATGGCTGAGGGTGGAAGAAACCATTTTGATGTTGGTTGCCATTGTTAAACCTTTGCTTGTATTGCTGAGGACCGCCATTATTGAAACGTCTAAAGTTCTTTTGTTGACTAGAACCGTTTGAATTAAATCTTGGCCTAAAGTTATCTTGGAATTGCTTTTGTCCTTGTTGGAAATCTTGTTGCATTGTGTCAAATTGCTGAGAAGATTCATCTACTTCACCCTGTTGTTCAAAAGACTTTTCTACTCGGTCATTATGGTGGACTTGATCCTTCTTATTTATTTGAGCTTGGGGGTTTTCGTTTGTGCTTACAACATTTTGGTTTCCTTGCTTCTTTTGATTACTTTGAGCATTTTGAGCATTTTGCTTCTTAGCCTTTCTGTTTCTGTTTTGTTTTTGGTTGTTATTTCTTGGATTAGGTAAAACAACCTTAGCATTGATCGGAACCCACTTATTGGTGATAGGCTTGATGAACTTTTGCTGAGAGTTTTTAGTAACTGCATCATTTTCTAATTCAGAAACCTTATCAGGTGTGGGCCATTTACTTTCATCTACACTTGTAGTGGTTCCACTAGAGGCACTAGATTCTCCCCATACAGATTTAGCTGGCACAGGAGCAGGAGCTAAAACCTTCTTTTCTTTTTTAGTAGACTTTTCAGAGGTGGCAGAGTTTTCTGTGTTTTTGCCACTAGTTCCAGACACCTCGGCATCTGCAACTACTGAGTCAGTGTTGTTTTCACCTTCGTCTTGAACAGTCTTGGTGATTTCAGCTTCAGTAGCTGGGTTTGTTCCTTTGGCGGCAACATTAGCATATGAAACAACGGATGTCATGACGTGCAATTATAGTTTCAAAAGCGAAATCGGGGATAATCTATTCTTATTGATGTGATATAGGTCCTTATGAATACACTTTTTGAGGGCGTAAAACAGTTCCACGTAATTTAATTAAGTGACTTTTTTCCGGGGGCGTTTTCTTTGCAACTACAGAGAGAATACCCTTTACACAATATGCGACAAACTTATTACCAAAATGGAGTCGCAATTATAAATCAATATAATTAAATCAATTAAATCAATTTATTACCCTTTCAATAATATCAATAGACCGTAGGATGTATTAATATAACTGCTTATTTATTAATCTTAACTATAACACTGAGATATATCCAACCGATTGAGATAATATACAGAGTGCCAAATAATCTGATTAAATACGTGTTTTTAAATGTAACCGTTAATGAAAAGAAAAATTTCACCAATTTTTTACAATTTTTTTTGGTATAATTTTTCGCCATACAAAAAAAAACATTATGGACTGCACCTAACTAAAATTTCGTGTAGGTTTCAATCTTGCCTCAACGGTATACGGGACTGTTGGTTCGTATGAACCAGATCCGGGTAAGTATGTAATGATAAAAAGTAGATTTAGAAAATTATGAAGTGTGGGGGGAGGGGTTCGAAATGGATGCAAAGATAGGTAAGCTTATAAAGTGCGGTACCGACTGAGGTCCTACTGTAATTTGGCTACATTTTTGTTGCGTTCTAAAATAAGGACGTGCTATCAAAGCCTATACAAAATATCCTGGTTTATTTGTGCTTTAGGATTTATTATTGCTCATTTTGATAGATTGTTGCTTCAAGTATCACTTTGCTCTAAGAAAAGATAAATCCGCCGGGAAAGCGGAATAAAAATAATAATATAAAGGATTACTAACATATACTAATGAAATACACAAAATACAAAGAGAAACTACGATAAATAGTGATATCTGTGATATTGATGTTGCTATATTGGAACTATCGAGCCCATTACAAAGGATAAATACACATCTTCCTTAGAACGAAAGGTCATTGTCAATCTATGTGGTAGTTCATTTCATATTTCGCAATATTAAGTAAAATAATCTTTTATCTATTAAAACGTTTCCTCGGTTATTTGTAATATGATATCCTGCATGTATATTAACTCTGAAATAAATAACCTCCGCAATCTGCCCATAAAGGTATCACGAAAAGAAAGTTGATTAAAAATTATACAAAGAATTAACCTATATCTACGAATTATTTGTGATTTTATTGAGAGGAGTACATCTATCTATCCTGAATTAATAACAGTTGCCTTACATATAAAAATTTGTGAATTAAAAATTGCTAGTAAGTTTGTTTTGATAATACAAAATAAGAATCATATAGCATAACTATTTATGGATTTCATAATTTGCGACTATAGACAATCTAATACTTAAAGAATAAAGTAAACTGGAAGGAATACTTTTTACTGACTGATATACAATTGCATATATATCTTTGAAACTCCACATTAGCCATATAACGAAATATGTCTATATTAACAAATCCGTTATACAGACCAATACTAGAGATTCTTCGGTCCTCGCGGAATGGTATTGTCTATGGTGGTAAGCTTAGGTTTTCCCATGCATTGGTAATCAATCTCCTTTATGGATCAGGTCCATTAAAACCAAGACTAAAAAAAGTTTTATCAGCTACCAAGAATCATGCTGAGGTCCTTGCTGTATTTGCGATTATATATAAGCTTGCACTAAAGTTATTACAATTACCAGGTTTTTTGGGACCGAAAAGAGCGTTAATGAATAAATTTTTAAGTGGAGCATTTGGAGCGTGGATTGTCTACTCTCAACACTTCAACTTCTTTCATCCTGGGATCACTCACCAGGTCACTTTGTACTGCTTTTCAAGGGTAATGCTAGCTATGGGAAAAATTTTACTTGACAAATATCTCGAATGTTTCCAACCAAAGTTCCACAGAGCTACGGGTGAAACAATCGTCTTTAGAGATCTTTCAAATTCCCAGCAGAAAAAGCTCAGAAATTCTATCTACAATAAGTCATGGAAATATTTCGCAGTAATTACTTGGGGTCTTGTTATGTTAATATACGACTACCAACCTCAATATTTACAATCATCGTTAAGACATAGTATGGCATATATATACGATGTGGAGATGGAGTCATGGGGTACTTGGAGAGAATTCTTAGGCGTTTAGATATCTGTTGATACTATTAGACTCTTCAAATGAATAAACATATTTGAGATCGCCTGCATATAATAATATATTATGTTAACAGCGTGTTCATTGTTACGCGCGCGCGGTGGAAGTAGACATATAAATTCATATAAATTGAATTATGTATCCAATATTACTTCTTGTGTATACATTAAAATAATATATCATGAAGTTCTGGAAATTTTCTGTTAAATCATTAGCTACTTTATTAGCTGCAGTTTCTGTCACAACCGCCAGTGGACCAAGCGATGGTGAAGCTGCTGCTGATCCAAATTCTGCTGTTGTTAAGTTAACTACATCCGAATACCAATCCTTTATGGAATCCAATCCATTAGTTTTAGCCGAATTCTTTGCTCCATGGTGTGGATACTGTAAGATGTTAGGTCCTGAATACAGCAAAGCTGCTGACCAGTTAAATGAGAGTAACCCAGACATCAAGTTGGTTCAAATTGATTGTACCGAAGAAGATCAATTGTGCGCCCAACAAGGTATCAGAGGATATCCAACTTTAAAGGTTATTAGAGGTGAACACTCAGAGGATTATCAAGGACCAAGGGACGCAGATGGAATGGCACAATATATGATCAGGGAAACATTGCCACCAGTTCAAGTTGTGTCTACTGTTGAGGATTTAAATACCATTATTGAAAGCCAATCTAAACCATTTGTTATTAAGATCAACCCATCAGATGAATTAGATGCTACTTTTGAAGAAGTAGCTTCACATAAGAAGAACGATTTTGCTTTCATCAGCGTTAGCGATAAAGAACTCATCGACGAACTTAAGGAAAAGTTTACTAATGTCGATGTTACTGGCTCTAAATCTCAATATTTCCTTGTTCACCCTTCATTATATGATGATGTCAGAGAATATTCCGGTGATGTTGATGCCGATTCTTTAACTTCTTTCATTGACAACGAATCCCTTCCATACTTTGGTGATATAAACAGAGACACTTACATGTCTTACATGAATTCCCCACTTCCATTAGCTTACTACTTCTATAATAATAAGGAAGAGAGAGATGATGTTGAAGAGGTTATTAGTAAATTAGGAAAGAAGCACAGAGGAAAACTTAACTTTGTTGGTTTAGATGCCTCCATGTTTGGTAGACATGCGGAAATTTTAAACATGAACCCAGAAGTTGTTCCATTCTTTGCTATTCACGATGTTAAGGTGAATAAGAAGTATGGTGTTAGTCAAGAAGAATACCCAGAAGGACCATCTGTTGTGGAAATTGAAAAATTAGTTGACTCTTACCTTGAAGGTACTGCTGAAGCAATCATCAAGTCTGAGCCTTTACCAACCGAAGAAGAAAAGGCTTCTCTGCCTGTTGTAAAATTAGTTGCTCATAACTATAAAGATATCATTGGCGACTTATCGAAGGATATTTTTGTTAAATATTACGCTCCATGGTGTGGACATTGTAAGAACTTGGCCCCAACTTGGGAAGAATTGGCAGTCATCTACGGTTCTAACAAAGATGATGCTAATGTAATCGTTGCTAACGTTGATCATACAGCTAATGATGTAGAAACTCCATATGAAATTACTGGATACCCAACGATTATCTTTTATCCAGCTAATGGTAAACTTGACGAAGAAACTGGAATCAGAGAAGGTATCCTTTTTGACCAATCTAGAAAGTTAGAAACTTTCATTGATTTCGTTAAGGAAAATGGTTATCATGGTGTTGACGGTAATGCTTTAAAGGAAGCTCAAGAAGCTGCATCCAAGGAAGAAGTTAAAGAGGAAGAAGAAAATGTTCATGATGAATTATAGAGTTTATATATGATATTCTTAAAATCGTCAATCTAGCAATTACGCTTGGTTTATATAAAATACATCAATAAAATATATCATTGTATGATTTGATTAAAATGGATAGAAATACTAATTATTCCACTCAGGTGGCCCCCAAATTTTTACTAGCTTATCATCTCCTACCGAGCACCAAACTTTACCCCAATCTTTTGAATTTTTCTTTGGTTGATAGAACCTGTTCCAATCAACAGAATTACACAAACCGTTATGGCCCTTAATCCTTGTAATCAACTGCCCTGTTTTAGTTTGCCAGATATAGATGTAGCCGTCTTCGCTTCCACTTAAAGCTAGCTCCTCTTCATTGTTTACCAAGTAACCTAAACTCGATCTTATGATATAGCCACTTTGACTATGGCCAATAAATTTCTTGCTTAGTATTGGCTTCTCTGAGTTGTTTACGACATCAGATATATCCCATAATTGCAATTCCTCAGGAGCAATACTTACTAATAAAAATTTTCCATCAGATGAAATTGAACTGGATGTTAACCTACCATTAAGAGTAATGGTGGATAAAATCCTCGTAGAAGTATTTCCTTCAAAGGTATCAGGGATTTCGTAAAAGTATACTTTCCTATCATTGTTTGCAGTAATTAATATTTTACCATCTGGAGTGATACTAAAATCATTTATTCTATTAAAATTATTTTGTATCTTTTTTGATGGTAGTTGTTTGTTCAAATTCTTGACCTTATCAGGATCATCAAGAACATCCTCATCCTCATTATTATTCTGATTCACAGCATTTTCTTGAATTTGATCAGTGCTGCTATAGAAATCAAACAATTCAACACCATCTATATCGAATGCCTTTAGAACTTTATCTGGTGACCCAACTATAAACAGAGGGCGTGGTAAGTCATTATTTGGAATAAATTCACAAGTCCATGTTCTGATATTTTGTCCAAGCGTGAAACAGCTTAAAAGTTTCACGGATTCCTCATTAGATGAATCCATGGATCTCGTAATTCGCTTGGAATGCTTTTTTAAATCACCCAAATACCATACTCGAATAATTGTATCAAGACAACAGCTGACAAGATATTGTTCAGAAGGGTCCCAACAACAATAAATAATTGCTTTGCTTTTGTTGGGAGATGGTAAACTTGAAAAAGGAACAAATGCTTGACTATCCTTGACAGAACTCGATTCCAATATAACTAAAACACTAAATTCGTTAGCAACATCATAAACAACTAATCTTCCATCTCTTGACCCCGTAACCAAATGCTTACCCAGAGGAGAAAATTTCGCAAACCATACTTCGTCAGTATGAACACTAAGCGTCATAAGTAAAGATGAGGGAAATTGATTTCTATAGAGATCATCTGCTTGTAGTGATGAAAATAGAGGGTCTAAATCTTTAGATTTTCTTGGAAGTATCCTTGGTGTTAAATGAAATCTCGACTGCTCTTTCCAATAGGTGATCGAATTTTGAATACATTTCTCCAAACACTTTGGAGGGAACCTCAATCTTTCCTTATCATCTTCTAGAGCATTAAAAAAAGCACTAAGATATGTATTGCTTAATATAGACCTTAAAACAGAAGTAATTGGCATATTCTTCGTAACCAAATGTGAAGTATCAAAGAAGATAATGCTTTGGTTTAGTATTCTTTCCAATAGTTCTTCCTGGTTCTTAGGTGGCTCTAGTAGCAATGGTAATAAGAGGCTAGATTCTTTTTCTCTAGTCAAGTTATGAACAATTTTATGTTCAAAGAACACAAACTCTTCTAAGTCTAATGAATTTATAGCAGTGGTTAACAGGTCTAAAACAGGCATTAAATGTTCTCTTAAATAATCCATTAACTCTTTAGACCTTTCAGACAGAATTTCTGTGAATTCACTTCCATCTATAATCTGTTGATAAAACAAACTTAAATTCTCTAGAAACATAACTCTTCTTATCAAATATATCATGATCATCATTTCTATTTTGGGATTAGGTGATTTATCAAATGCTTTAAGGATAAATTGACTTCTTGAATCACTTTCACTCAGCGCCAAATTCCCATTATCAATGTTCATTTTATTTTCATATTTATTAACTGCATTATATATAACTTCCATAACAGTGGAATAATTTCCTTTTTCCAATTCATTCATAAAATCATTCATAAAATTGTTCTCCTTCCTAGCTGATACAATATCTTGGGAGTCCACCCCCGATCCAATTTCTTTGGAAAGCTGCTTGGCAATCTGTGTATAGCCATATTCTTGAAGAGTTGATTCAATTAATTGAAGTATTAACTCTTTAGAAGTCATGTTTATTGTTATTCTAGCTTTTTAAGTTTGACAATATAAATACAGGTATGTCATTATTAGTAAATGTGCGGCAAAAATTAATTTATGATAAGAATTGTAATAGATATTAATTACAAAAACAATTGTTATTATCTAATGAAAAATGTTGTCAAGGAAGAGAAAGAGGGCTACGAAAGTCTGTGATTTTTGTAAAAGAAGAAAAGTCAAATGTGATCGTGGAAGCCCTTGTTCTTCTTGCGTCAAATACAATAACAGAAATTGCCACTATGAAGAGATCACCATTACAATCCCAAAACCTGACGCTGCAGGAGAAAGTGAGCTCCAAAACATACCAGCCACAGATGACCCAATTAAAGCAGAGATAATTCTTTTGAAGCAGAAGCTTCGAAACTTAGAGGAATCTGTTGTACCAAACGAGGAAACATTGGCTAAAGACGGTTCACATTTTTTTGACATGGATAAGGGATTGCCAAGCCCAAACTTTGCTATTGGAAAAAGTTTAGAAAGTTTATACGCTAATAACCCGTATCATTCTGACTCGGATGAGATAAACTTCAGTGAAGGGTACACACCTATATACGATAGAGGTGTTGCTGGAAGAAAATATTACGGACCTCTTTCGTTTTATTCGTTAGTCAAGGTTGACCCAGCTTTGACAAAATTACATGATACAATAAAGAGGAATAAGACAAGCATATTTAAAATTCCGCAACAAGATGATAATGCCAAGGAAGAATTATTTAGAGCAAAATTAACAGACATGGAGGGTGAGAACCTTACAAAACCGTATGACGCAAATGTTGGTAATAAGCTGGTTCATTTAAAAACAAATATGCCAGAAAAACAAATGAATTGCATTGGTCTGGGTCTCAGTTTTTACCAGGGTGAGATAAATCAAGAATTAGAATTACTAAAAAAGATAGAATTAATATTACCTAATAAAAGGGTGATTTGGAAATTATTTAGAAGGTATTTTAGTTGTATCTATCAGCATTTACCAATTTTTGACGAAGTTGTTTTCCAAGAACAAATAGAAGTCTTAATTGGGTATGAAAGCGATAGAGAAGAAAGAGTTTTAAATTTAAAGATTCAAAAGAAGTTAGATTTTTTGATATTGGGACAGTTGTTAGTTGTTTTGAGATTTGCTTATTTGTCCTTGTTTAGCAATATAATTGCCGTTAATGTAGCTAATTATGTTACGGATGATCCAAACCCCTTAGCACAGGAAATAAAATTTTTATTGAACAATCCTGTAAACATTGAAACAATAAATTTAGCTCATGAATGCCTTAATCAATTCAATTTATTTGGAAGTATTAATCTATCTATGCTACAATTGGCGATGGCAATAAAATATTATCATCAATACGCCCCTGAAGATGGTGATGGTGCTGAAAGTGGTGAAGCTCAAGCATTTTCTTCACTATTAGTAAGTATGTCACACTCACTTGGGTTGCATAGAGACCCAGATAATTTTCCCGAAGTTTTTACTGATCAAAGGTTGAATAATTTATGCCGAAAGTTGTGGTATACTTTAATAATAGGAGATTCTGAGTCCTCGTTATTTTCTGGCCAGCCTATGAGTATCATTTATGATAGATTTGATACCAAGCCACCACAATTCAGGGCTGGAAGTGCGAATGTAAGAGATTTACGAATAGAAGAAAGAGTCTGTACATGTTTTGAAGATTCTGAAGCTATTTTTGATTTTTTGGGCCTGATTATTAACATGATTTCAAAAATTCGAGGCGTCCTGAAGGTTTCTGATGTTGTAAATAAATTGAACGAATTAGAGACTGGTCTTCTAGTTTCAAGTAATCAAATTTGGCACCATTTGAATTATAAAGAGTTATCTTCTGAAGAGATCTTTTTTAAAATAATTAAAATGAAAGTATATTTTAAATTGAACAATTATGTCATGGCGATTTGCTTTCATTTATTCAACTTTTATGAGAAAAAGAGAAAACCAGCACATGCATTTTACTATTTAAAAAAGGTTTTAGCTTTATCAGTGTCAGAATTATTACCCTTCTATTATCAATTATTGAACCAAAGCGATATCATGCTTAAAGGAGGAACAGATTTGTTTATTACTCCAGGGTTTGAGCTGGCAATACACAAATCTCTTGTTATGCTTTTTTCAATTTACATTAGGATAAAAAGTTCTCTCGTTTCAATTGAAACTAACTATGACGTTAATCATTTTCAAGTCCATGAGAGCGCTATCTGTAATAGATATAAAATGCTTACCTATTTTGGAGATTTGGTGAGAAAATGCATTGATTATTTCATTAAAGCGATATCTAACTTGAGCCATCGTTATTTTTACGCATGGAAAGTATCAAAGATCCAACATATGATAATTCGGATAATGGAGGAGGAGAAATTTTTTTCAAAAGGGTTTCTTCATGTAGAAACTAATGGCTTTAAATTTTCCAATGAAATGATAATTGATCTAACTGATCTATTAAAAAAGTCGTTGAAAAAGGTCAAGTACTATAGTTCAAAGCAAAATCAAAGCCCATATTTTTCAAGTATAGATGCAGATGATTTGGACTCTGAAGTTGGTTCAAATAATTCTTACGATATATCGAGTAAGAGTACTTCAACAGATATTGGTAATAATGATTATATTCCTGATGATCAAATCGATACTCTATGGTTCAAAATGATTTCAATGAAGCGCCAAGATGCTTCTTCGTCAAACAAGTTCGATTTCTTCTCTAACTCTTTTCCAGACAGCCAGGGTGTCTCAAACCATAATTTAGATAATTGGTTAGGATCTAACCCTGATAAGAACGGAACAGTAAATGATAATACGGATTTCCAAGAGGAACTTATAACAGACACTATAGACCCTATTTCACTAGAAGAACTCTTAAGGGATTTAATGTAAGTAAACTACCAAATTTTTGGTCAGTATGAATTTGTATTGTATGTTTTATTATGTCAATTGTAAATAGTCAACTTTTTTGTACTTCGTAATAAAGTTTTTAATTTGATTTAAGTTTAATTTCTTTCTATAACAAGACGTAGAATATATGAATAAAATGTATCGCTCCATAAAAAGAAAAGATTAGATGTTGTTCGTTAATCTAGAAGAGTTCTGATGACTATAAATATTCATTTGCAATCTAAAGCATAACTACCTTTAGCCATCAAAATTTAGGATTTTAAAAAAATAATGAAGGATGCGAGGTTCGAACTCGCGCGGACACTGTCCAACAGATCTTAAGTCTGCCGCCTTAGACCACTCGGCCAACCCTCCAATAATTATTATTTGTAAGGAAGTCAGTCCTAATAAGGTAATCGTATTGTGTATTGGTTATAAAGGTTAGCGATGTATTTATTAGATCTAACTCCCTTGTAGATTGAGCTACAAGTTAAGGGAAATAGAAGGTCTTTATATAGTTTTTCAGAAGGGAGTATCTGAACGGCATTTCAGATACTCAGAGCTTCAG
>JAKUBG010000087.1:0-11178 GCA_030563145.1 Schwanniomyces polymorphus var. africanus
TTGGAATGGTTTATATAATAGATTATGCTAGGGCCATATACTGCCCTAGTAGTAAATATCGAAAAGAGCTTGATCGAAAATATCTTAATGATGTTTTCGGTATTAAAGATTAAATTAATACTAACAACTGGAGTACTCCTTCTACATTAATACAAAGTAGCAACCTTCTCACAGATGCTTTATGTATAATCCCAATGGAGAAAGAATCCCTTTCAAACTCATATGAGAGAATCTAAATCATTAATTCAAAGATGCAATTTCATCTGAATGTTAAAGATTTTCAACTATAAGATAACATTTTGATTTTAGGCATCAAATAATGGTTTATTATTAGTTATTAGACTTAATAATAATAATTTTTTCCAAGTTAAACTATAAGATAGTATAGGCTAGTTATATCTATATAAGACGTTCGTTAATATTACTTTAAATGAAACATCCTCTTCCATGTTCTGAATATTTTGGATAGTGTTTTCATACTTCCGACAAAATATCCGGGGTTAGCACATGACATACATGCCACAATTTTTTATCTGTCTTTGTGTAATATCAATCAGAGTGTATCTAACTTTAAAGATATGGTATTTTTGAATGTGATATTAGTTTCATACACTTGCTGTAAATAGACATTCCAGAAACTCTTCTAAGATAAAGCTATCATTAGATTTAAAACATATTTATTATTAGAAAGATGTGGTGTCACATAAGATAGGGATATCTTGCTCTTACTAGGATAATTTTTGCAGCTAAGTTTCAAGAATGAATTGTCTTTTCTCGCCGATGCTACGAATACATTTGGACCCAAAAAATGATTGAGTTATAAAAAAGTTATAAACACTGGAATAAAACATTTTATTTGGACTATAAAATCAGCTAAAAAAAAAGAGCCAAAGCTAAAACAGCAGAAAGTAATTTTGATGGTTGTATTGATCCAGCCAATTCACTTGAAGACTTCGAAGAAGCAGTAGCACTTTTAGCAGTAGCACTTCCAGATACGGAACTCAGTAAACCTGGATTAGATTTAGGTTTTGCTGTTTCTTCTATTGGCTTATTCAGTTTTGTAGAATTAGGAGATCCGGAAGTTCTATTCAAAACCCCACCACTCGCAGAAATGTCGGAATCAATATCAGTTATGGATGTAAAAGATGGATTAGCAACGGAAGTTGCAGAAATAGAAGGAGTAGCAGTAATATATTCTAATTGTTCTGTATATGAGTAATCAGGTACTTTTGTTGCATCTGGTATTGAATCTGATATAATTTCAATATTTTCTGGATCATCGGTATAGGCTGCATGAGCTAAAGCAATTTCATTATCTTCTAAATCAACGACCATGTATAAATGTCTAAGAACATTATCACCCAATGAGAAACTATATGACCTTTCAGTTATTCCTAACATACAGAAGTCCTCTACAGTATCAATAATGAAAGAAGAAGCAGGGACTCTTATTTTCTGACCATTGAAATCGAAAATAAATTCATAATCTGAGTTAACTTTGCAATCCACAATATAACCTCCTGCTTGCCTGGAATAATACCCACCTAACGCATCGCTTATACGTTCAACAATACCTGATGGTAAATGGGATAGAGTGGATCCGGTATCTAATACAGTACCCATAGAGTAATTCCCCACAACATTTATATTTCCCTTAGCATCAGAGAAATAAATCCCATTAACAAGAACCTGTAAACCCAGTTCATAACCATCATACTCATATTTGATGATTGGTAACTTCATCAAAGGGCCAGAATATTTCGATTTATCTACACCTCCAAATAAAACGGTTCCGTAGTCTGCATCCAGTGAATTTAAGTAAACTGAATAGGCTGCTTTGTTTATAATACCTTGGTCTTTAAGAGCAAATGGAAAGTTTGCATATTCTTCATCAGCATTCTCTAAGATCTTTGGCCCAATCCCAAGGACTGCAATGTCACTACCAGATTCGTTTGCAACTGCGAAGTAAGCATTCTTGATTTCAGCACCACCTATCTTTATGTTGTCTGTTCCCCAAGTTCCAAGAGAATATGTGTTATCCATGTATTCTATGTAAAATCTTGAGGCATTAGTATCAGCTTCGAATGTATCAGATTTATCAGCAGAAAAAGATCCATATTGGAGACATGCATCGTTGAAATACCGAGATCTTTGTTGCAATCTGTTTTTTCCCAAGTTTCTTGTAACATCCTTCCTCTTCTTAACGTAACTAGAGTAATACTGACAGTCAACATTATTTGACATGACCCATAAGTCAGAAGAACCCGTATCGACAAGGACCCCATTTTTATCTCCGTTAGATCCTATTTCAAGGTTTGCTAAGTAAAACATCTTTTCATTTTCAAGTGCCATTTCTAAGGAATTATCTCTTTTTACAAACTTCGCTTTTCTACCAACGTCCAGATCTAAAACAGAATGACCCCTTCGAACTTCGTAATTCACCTTTAAAGATCCCTCGAGACCAAGAACATTTTGCAACAATACTGCAAATATTGTCAAGTTAATCCAGTTAACACAATACATCATACGGTAGTTAATAGTAATGAATATATAGAAAGAATTGAATATATAAAGGATAGTTAACATAATATCCCTTATATATTCCTTATTCCTCGTAAATTCACTCAAGTGTTCATTACATACGCCAAGAATTTAGAGTAAAGTACTAAACTAAGCCGGTTCTCGTATTTGCAACTCATACACTTATGTAACTAATTTATTTTAGTTATTCATCATAGATACTGCTGTGAACATGGGGTTTAGCCTCATGCTTTTTCTTGATTGTCGGGTCATCTAATTTATGAAATATAATAAATAGTTCATTTCTTGGCTTAGCTGCTTGAGCCACAAAAGTACTACCTAACTGTTTAAATCCAATTGGCAATACCTACCATGTTTTGAACTTGAGAGTAGAAGTCATACACATACCCGAGTCTTAGAATTAGTCATATATAACATTGGTTTATACGGTATATACACGGCAGTATCATAAAATTTGTTGGTATATAGTATTGGTTAGGACAAATTCTTGGCATCAAGTCATGATAATTGGTTTTACAGACTCGATTACTATATGCAAAATGTGGGTTAATCTACATAATTTTATGAGATCTACTAGATATAATCAATCTTTTAAAATTATCATTGAATTGCTATAATTGTGCATAAAAGAAATAAAGGTAATACTAAAGATATTTCTAACCAATATGTTACTTAATCCAAATAGTGTGAAGGTACCCGCATCTTCAAATATAGTTTTTTTTTTCGAATTATTAAACAATTAGTCAATACTAACTAATTACAATTACTTGTGTTAACTTATATAATAAAAAATTAGATAATTTAGTGTGTTTATAATTTTCAAAAATACCGTAAATTATGACTAAGGTGGAAATAAACAATCTGATGAGATCTAGCACCAATAGCTTTCTCTAATAACTTCTTTAATTTCAGTAGCAATTTTAAAAAAGTTAAAGAATATTCTCCAATATACTTACCTTACACTGACTCTATTTTACTAGCATTCACATACTCCTTAATTCAAAATCTTTTTCGATATCACCATGTACCATTCATTATTCTTATCACAGACAAATAAAAATTATTGGGTAATGCTTCTATTTTTTATTGGTGATAGATAATATTAGCATTCCAAAGTTATACTCAAATAAGGAAAGAGTTGGAGATTTTAACAGCAGAATAATTAGAATTACTCCTTATGGAAAAACTACATAAAGTTGATACATTCTGATTGATATGTTACACAAAGACCAACACAAAGTGTAACTGGGCTAGTAACAAACAACCTAATAGTTACAAATAGCCTATGAGGCGCTTCAGGTCAATAAATTAATGAGAATGGTGTATTTACGAACAGATAATTTCATCCAAGTGTACGAAAGGAAATTTTCACCAAGTATAGGATCCATTTCATGTATATAGCGACTTAATATACGAAGTCCAATAACCTTCCA
Source organism: Schwanniomyces polymorphus var. africanus (assembly GCA_030563145.1). NCBI lineage: Eukaryota > Fungi > Ascomycota > Pichiomycetes > Serinales > Debaryomycetaceae > Schwanniomyces > Schwanniomyces polymorphus. The sequence continues at coordinate 3,975 of JAKUBG010000087.1, forward strand.
ATCGAGTTGCAATATTATTTTTTAAATCTTTTTCAAGCTACGATATTCATTAGGAGTAGTAAGATCTGAACACCCTTAAATATAGGATAGAAAAATATAGTCTCATTTAGAGGTATGTACAATCTAGATTCCTCATTTTCATTCGGTAAAAGGATTGGTCAATCAGTCATACGCTAAAAATTTTACTTTAATTTCTTTACTTTTGCATGAAAAGAACCTTTTATGTTAATTATCTATAACATATACACAATTTCTCAGCTCAAGTTTTGAATGTGACAAAGAAAATATAAAGTGTCTTCTTATAGACTTCCCAAAACAAGTGTTATACAATGTGATTTGTAATAATAAACACATCTGTATCCTTAGAGTTCTGAACAATATATTCAGCATTCAATAAATCAGTACCATCTACTCTTTCAATTGCTTGTGCCATGTCATCTGTAACACCAGTTTCCACATGTCTCTTGATGAGCCTGTCTCTTGCTAAATCTAATGGTAGATCAATAAACCATGATTCATCTACATATTCGCCAATCTCATTCCAGTAAGGATCCTTCAATGAAACATAGTTACCTTCTAGGATAACTATTTTGGTATTTTTGTCAATTAAGATATCATTTTCCACAGGATCTTTCAATCTGTGATCGAACGAAGGTGCTCTTAAATCTTCCTCAACTTCTTTCAATTGTGATATTAGATGTAAGTATTTTTTGACATTAAAAGTGAATGGTGCTCCTCTCCTAAATACAGCTTCTTCTGGGTTAGGCATTTCTTCCAATTCAGATCTATAATAATGGAAACCATCTTGAGGAAGTACAATCGATTTTACTTGCATGTTTAGACGTTTAATTAGGTCATGTGATAGAGTTGACTTTCCAGAGCCTGGAACACCTGCTATGGATATAACAATTCGACAGTTCTTGTTAGTTTTAGTTTTATTGAAATATAGTTGTAACGTCCTCTCAGCCAACTCGTTCACCTGATCAATATGGTACTCAGTTTTTTTATGCATCTCTAATATTTATTTTGTTAGAAAGAACATTTTGGAATATAATATATTGAAATAAACAAGCATTTGAATATTTGTCGGTAGAAATTGCGGTAAATATGATCTCTTAATATTTAATCTGTCTAGCGTAAATAGCGGAGTGCAGAATTTGGACCTGCATGCAAGTTGAATTATAATAGCTAACCTTGCATTCTGCAATATTATCGCAGATTCGTCAGAATTAGGATACTTCGCGCTCATTTATCTATAAGGAGAAACGTTCTGCGATAAAATACTTCAACCTAATAGAATAGAAAAGCGGAATATACAAATCAAATCAAAAGCAGATAAATACAAATAAGATTACAACATTAGAGAAGAGATTTATTATAAATTCTTGGCTCGCGAAAAGGATGAATTTATTCATACTTATATTAGCAAAATAGCTTTTGCATTTAACCTTTTACACTCTTGTTGAAACTTTCTTTTTCAGATTTAAAGGATTATATCAAACTTTTCTAAAGCAAAATTCAGAATATTAATCCTTTCGTTAGTTATGTCTTGAATTGATCTCAAGCTCCCAATTAATTCACCAACTAGCCTATATCCATCACCTATTTTTGTTCTACTTTGGAAATATTCCTTACACCACCATAAATAAATTGGATCAGATGTCTCAACCATAGCACATAATATTGGAAATGGCCAAATCTTCGTTGAGGGAGCTTCTTCAGACCCTACCCTCAACTCAGCTGCAATTCTTATAATTTCGTTTGCCTGATTCGTAAGTGAATATGGCTTTGATGACTTGCATTTAATGGCAAATAATATCAGAAGGGAATAAAACATAGCTTTATTCGCTTTTAAGATATTGTGTATCCTCTCCGGTTCATTTTTTGGTTCTAATATACTTTCATAATGCTGGATCTTGCTTCCAAAATTGTCAATTGCTGTAGCCAAATCACCATCTTCTTCAAATACACCAAAGGAAATTCTTCTTATAAGCATTACACTTTGTAGCAATAATATTAACAATGGAAAATGAAAAGATTCACTTGACCCTTCAGTAGCAAGATAGTAGTTTCTTCCATAAAAGTTTTCAATTACACTTCTTGAATCATCAGCTGCTTCTACTAGACCGATACGTATCATACAATCAATGAATTTTCCTGCCTTTAAGTTAAATATGCTTGCCTTCATATCAATAATTGATAACCAAGTTGCAACTCTTGCATGTACACCAGTTAGTTTTAAATGATTTTCTTCGAAGATAGATAAAACCTCGCCTAAAAAATCAAGCAAACTACATGCAATACGTGCTTTATTTCTCCTTATGCAAAATTGAAGTAGGAAATAAATTGTCGAAAATAAGACATCTCTATCTGAAGTATCAAGTTCTATTATTCCTTCTTTATAAAGTAAAAGTAGCTTTAAATTATCTAAAGTAGTCTTCCTATATCTCTTGATTCCAAATTTCTTTTGGAGCCAACGAAAAAGCCCACTTATGGAATCATTAAACCAACCTATTGAATCCAGGAAATAATCATCCCCAGAAACACTATCTCCTTTCGAACGAGTGAGCGTCAAACTAATTGAGGACCATGCTAAAATTGAAGATAGAAGAAATTGATGTTTCGATGCATAAGTAATATAAATATAGTTATAAAATGAAAAGCTTTGGTTTTTCGAAGTAAAGATTAAGTTATTAAGGAAATAACAACTGAGCTCTTCTATTGTAAAAGTAGGAATCCCGTTTCTTTCAAAAACTATCGGCGTATTCGCCTCATTAGACGGATCTTTTGATATTACCTCATTGAGTTGAATTATGTTATCACTCACTCCTATCGAGTCCTCATTCAGCTGAACCGAACCCTCATTAATCTGAACCAAATTTTCATGTTGGTCAAATGAACTTTCTTGGTTGATCTGAACTGAACTTTCGATATCCTGAATTGGTGCTTTATGTACCTTTATTTTAAATTTTTTAGTTTCATCTTCAAATTTGTATTGTAGTGGGGAATCTCGAAAATATGTACACTTTAAATGAAGTCTGACACATTCAGAGCACCTGGGTCTATTATAGTTACAATTTTTTTGTTTTTTATAACAGTTTAAGCAAGATCTTATTGACATAACATGTCAAATACAACTAGTGTTCTAATCAAAGATTAACTCGCTTTATAAATATTCCCTGCATATAAGTTTATGTTTTGTTGCAATTCAACAATATACTTAACTAACAATAACCAATAAAGCTTATCATTGTCAAAGTTCTATATAATTTCCTACTAAAATGAAACTATCCAAAATTCTGAGCAAACAAAAACAAAAAAACATTCTAATACAAGAGCTCTATGTAGTCATTGACATAGTAAGAAAAGAATTGTGAGTCTGTTCACACCATTATTTTTACCTCTTGATTTGAATAAATTTAGCACCAGACTAGGATGGATATTTGATTAAACTTTTAGAAGTCTGTGCCCAGAAGGCAAATTGTAATATAATTAACTAGTGATAAAATAAATATTATTGGACAGGTTTATTGGGATTGTAAAAGAGACTTAACCTTATTTTCCTTTACTCATAGTACAAAAAAACAGGAATTATTATTTCGTGAAAAAACAGCTTATGGTAGAGTTTTCCACTATAGTAAACATTCTGCAAATGAAGTATTTGAACTATTATGCTTAGATTTCAATATAAGAATATTTAAGCTGGTAGAGCTAACACTAAAAAAAAAACAAACCAAACTACATAGGCTATAAAATTATAAGGTAATTTAAGATTAAATTAATAAATATAATGAGAAGATGATTTTGGTTCTCTTTATAAACCTTTCCATTTTTAAAAATTATGAAAAATTGTTTTGTTAGAAAGAAAAAGCCCGATAGAATAGGAAAAAAAGCGTATAGAATATAGGATATATAATATGCAATATCATTCTCTTGTTATAATATATTTATTATAAGTAATTTTGATTTTATGTTCATTCATTTTCACATCAATATAGGTTTGCTCATATGCCTCGCACGGTGGGGTAGACAGGATATATTTATTTCCTCAAAATCTGGGGGATAATTCTGCATATGCATTACTGGTGGAGGGTTCCTAATTTGGATGATATAGCGATGCTCGGATATTCTTCCGCATTTGGATGCGGGAGCGACAACAAGGCACCTAATACGTAGTAAATTATATTTGCTATAAACAAATTGATTATGTGTTTAACAATTATGCATTGTTTGTCTCCCTTAACCACTGACGCTATCTCCACTAATTTAAAATGTACCGAAATAAATTTCGATAGTGGGATAGAAATAGAATATAAATAGACAAATCTTTCTTTATTTTTGCAATGCCAAACGTTGTTTTCTTGGTTGGCAGATATTTTTGACTGGATTAAAAATATGTCATCAGATTCTGAGAAAAATGTGGTTGCTGCTGGCATTGATCTGGTTGGATCATTTGAAACAGAAAAACATAAAAGTACTGTTGAGCTTGAAAGAAATAATAATGGCTATGCTTCAAATGCAAAAAGTCAACAAAATATATTATCTCAATATTCAGAAGAAGTGGTGATGCAAATGGGCAGAAACTATGCTTTAAAGCATGGTTTAGATGCCGACTTGTTTGCTCATGGTGCTGCGTTAGCTAGGGCTCCTCAGGAATATGATACCATGTCATTTCTTTCTCAAGAAGAACAGAATGAGTTATATTTAGAAGCTACAAACAAGTGGCATGTTCCAACAAAACTATTCCAGGTAATTACTGTGGGGTCTATGTCAGCTGCTATTCTGGGTATAGATTCATCCGTTATTAGTGGGGCAATATTATTCTACCCTGATTATATGGGTGTCTCAAAAGACAATAATAAGTTTGGATATGACATTGATATGATCCAAGGTTTGATTAATGGTGCTCCGTATTTATGTGCAGCATGTCTTGGTTGTTGGATGACAGATTTTTGGAACAGACATTTGGGCCGTAAGTGGACTATTTTTTGGGCTTGTTTCATATCTGCAATCACTTGCTTTTGGCAAGGTTTCACTAATACCTGGTATCATCTTTTTATTGCCAGATTTATGTTAGGATTTGGTATCGGAATCAAGTCCTCTACAACGACTCCTTACACTGCCGAATGTTCCCCTAAGCAGAATAGAGGTGCATTGGTCATGATGTGGCAATTCTTCGTTGCTGTAGGAATTATGTTTGGTTATGTCGCTGGGTTAGCATTTTACCATGTTGGATCTCATGGTATTGGAGGTGGACTCAATTGGAGATTAATATTAGGTTCAGCATGTATTCCTGCAATAATTATTTTGTTCCTAATTCCATTTGTGCCTGAATCTCCTCGTTGGTTGATGGGTAAGAATAGACACAAGGACTCATTTGACTCACTATGCCAATTGCGTCTGGCAAGGATCATAGCTGCAAGAGATACATTTTATCAGCATGTATTATTACAAGAAGAAAAATCATACATTGGAGTTTCTACCTGGAAACGTTATGTAGAAATGTTTACAATTAGGAGAAACAGAAATGGTACTTTTGCAGCTTGGATTATCTTATTTTTACAACAATTCTGTGGAGTCAATGCTATTGTCTACTATAATTCTACTATATTTGTAGAATCTGGGTTTTCCCAAGTAAGTGGCCTTATTGCTTCCTGGGGATTTGGTATGGTAAACTTTGTATTTGCATTTCCTACATTCTTCCTTATTGATAGATACGGAAGAAGGAAATTGTTATTGATATCCTTTCCACTAATGGCTCTCTTCTTGTTATGGACAGGCTTTGGGTTTTTTGCTGAGGAGGGTTCTAAAACAAGAATTGGAATTGTGGCTAGTGGTGTCTACATTTTTGCTGTTATTTATTCTACTGGGTTTGGTCCTATTCCATTTGTTTATATTGCTGAAGCATTTCCTTTATATATTCGTGATATTGGAATGGGTTGTGCCACTGCCATTTCTTGGTTCTTCAATTTTATTCTTGCTTTAACATGGCCTAAGCTAGTTAGCTCCTTCGGCTCTACAGGTGCTTTTTGTTGGTATGCTGGCTGGAATATCGTGGGGTTCTTCTTAGTGCTCTGGTTTTTGCCAGAAACTAAAGGTTTAACATTAGAAGAATTAGATGAGGTTTTCGCAGTCAGTGCTAGAAAGCATGCTAAATGGCAAACGAGAAAGTTGTGGAAAGACATCCAATGGGCTCTCTTCCGTCGTAAAACGGAGCCTATGGAGCCTCTTTACGATCACCAAAGGAGATTAGCTGTCACAAATCCCGAATGGAATGATAAACCTGAAATTCTGCATGTTGAATAAATGCAGCAGATCTGTAATGAGGTTACCGATCCAAATTAGTCTTGTGCGACATTGCGCTTTTTTGCCTAGCTACTTTAGTTCTATTAATAACATACTTTATTTGATAAAATATCTTAATCCTCCTCAAAGTCAGTATTTTCTTACCAAATATTAAAAATTATAGACGATAATTAAATAACCAACTAGTTAGTACTGCGATAAAGGTATCTCCGAAATAATAAATTTTTTACATTCAGTACCAGAAATACGCAGAAAATCAACATCCTCTGTAATCTGCATCATTATAGAATTCCTCTATTTATTGGTTCTTGTATTAAGTATAGCTATACTACTATATCTGGAATCGGACTATATATGATTTTGCAAGGGTCTCAAGTACTTTAATAATATATATATAAGCAACCAGGATAATTAAAGGTCTGAATGATCTATATTTTAAGAATGGTGTAGTATTGTATTTATTATAGGTATTACATCCGGTCAAAAGTGTAAGCATTTTATCGTGATAGACTTTTTTATTTAGTAAGCTTTCAATATCAAAATACCAACTCACCTCGTTGTCACGTAAATATAAGAAATTAGAGCTGCTCTCTTAAAAATGACACGTAGCTGCAAAAATATAAAATATAATTAATCTTCAAATGCTAATTGTACACAAGAACTAGTCTCTTAAATTCATAAAGATACTCAGATTTTTAGAAGGAAAGAATTCAAAACATTCAGTAAATTCTGCTCAAAAAATGCAATTTGTACATAAATTTGAAGCAGAAGATTATACACCAGTCTTAACCTTTAATACCGAAAACATCTTTAAGATCATTCCTATCAATCTCCTTTCGATATTTACTACTAGGACAATATATGGCCCTGGCATAATCTATTATATAAACCATTCCAT
>JAKUBG010000088.1:0-10895 GCA_030563145.1 Schwanniomyces polymorphus var. africanus
GATGCATCAGTTGGCCCTATTTGTTATTGTTTGGTTACTGAAATTCCTTCTACCATTTTAAGAGCTAAAACAGTCGCCCTTGCAAGAAATTTCTATAATATTGCTGGTATATTTAATGCACTTACTACATCATATATGGTCAATGCATCAGCCTGGGGCTGGAAAGCAAAGACTGGATTTTTTTGGGCTGGTTTATGTTTCATAGATCTAGTTTGGTGTTGGTTTGAATTACCAGAAACTAAAGGTAAGACATTTGCTGAATTAGATGCATTATTTGACGATAAGGTTAGAGCAAGAGACTTCAAGAAGACAGAAATCGATGCATTCGATGCTGGTAGAATGATGGACGAACTTGGTCGTGATGGAATGAAAAACTTCGTCGATAAGGAGGAGCATGAGCATGAAATCCATGAAAAAGATGGCGTTTGATTTAGTTGTATTGCTAGGGTTTAAACTATTTCATCATAATATAAGCGCCCCAATAAGCAGATAATAGAAGGGTATATTCTGAGACTCTTGTGACATAAAACAGCTTATCTCTGATTTTTGTATTTAGAACTTGAGATGAATCTTTTGTGATCTAGTATTTATTGTCATTAAACACATTTTAGTTTATGTTGTAAAATGTCTAACTTGACGATTAGGTATAAACATTTCTTATTAGTCCACCTCACTAATCAAGGTAGTTTATTCTCCGTACACCACGGTCGACGCAATAATCCGGTAATAAGTATATTAATTATAGCCATCGATCATTTTTATTGATGGTAGAATAGTTTAAGCCCTACTACCTATTCTCTTAAAAGTGCTATATTCACCTTTAATAAACATAACACAGAGTAATATTATAGTCTATAATGATATTATAATAATTCAGCATGAAATGAGCCATTCTAATCCATTTCATAAATGGCATCAAAAGCACATTCTAGAATAATTAATAGTTATATAAGCTAAAAAAGTATGGTCAGCACTCCTAACATTCAAAAGTAAAAATCATATTCTTAACTGGTGAACTTAATTCAACTTGTCTTGTCACGTGCAGAACAATTTTCAGAAAAGTTTATAAATCAAATACTGAGTATAAATTAAGTAATATATATGAAATATTGACAAATGATAAAGACTCAAATCCGCCTTTACCTGAAGCAAAATACTTCAGAATCGCTAGTATGAATAGATCCAACAAATGAACAAGCTGGTAAGGTAAAGTGAAACTTAAAATTTTTCTGAACTATATAATTTATACTTAGTCCGTCAACCAATTTATTGCTAACATATTTTATGTGTAGGTATTATTCATGTGCCCAGTTAATATTTTTTGTTTCGATATGCTTATTTTGATCGTAATCTGACTGCTTTATCAATAGAAGCCTATTATCAGATTTTTTGCAGCTTTTTGTTACGTCTTGGTATTTAACAAAAAGCTGGTATATTTTTCTTTGTATTTCATTAGTTCTTTCTGTAATCCTACTATTAAAATTCGTTAATTAGTGAACATAAGTTAGATCAAAAGTATATATGCAAAGTGATAAGAATAAGGACTACTGAAAGAGGAGGAAAGCAAGAACTTACGATATAAAAACTGACCAGTTTTGCGAGGCATCTTATATAAAACTCTCAGTATTAGCATTATTGAGTGTAATTAATCATTAATATATGTTTATGAAATCATTCAGATTATTATGTAATATCTATATAAAATATTCAGAAAATTTCTGATGTCATAAGGGCAACTAGACATAACTTTTTTTGTTTGCATCCCTCAAAGATGCTAGCTAGAATAAAGCATCTCACAAAGACTGATTTCACTCCCCAGTAGGAAACTTTCTGATAAGGGAAATCATTAATTCAACTAATCCTTTGAATTAAAGGAACTATGCGGTGGATTTTTAGGTCAGTAACAAAATACAATCTTCGATAAAATAATAAAGACTTTAACTAAAGTTATAGTGTATATTTGTCGCACTGATCTACGACCTAAGTACTAAAAAATAAAATAAGGCAATAAACTTAGAATCAGAGACAGTATCTAAACTTTGGATTCTCCTTATCTGTTAAATCAGCGAACTCTGTATTTTCTATAGCTTTAAATTCACTCTCGTCCATATTTGCGACAAGTTCATCTTTTCTCTTATTTCGAATCCAATAAGTTAAGTATATTAACGCGATTAAAACCAAGGTTGCGGCATCACAAACAACTATTGCTATTTTACCACCAGAATAAGAGGGTGCCTGAGAGGAAATAAAAGTTTGTGGACCAATCAAATTTCCAACACAGTATCCAATAAAAAACATTGCTGTTGTAGTAATTTTCTTAGTATGACCAGCAGTATTAGAAGAAAAACATGATAATGCACATATAGTAGTCACTGGATATACATACATTAAATAGTAACCACATAATCTTGCATTTTTGTTTTCTGTAGCAAAGGAAAGCATACAAGCAGAAAAGAAAGCAACCATCATTGCAAATAATGATATTGCCATACGGTGAGGAATATAAATATTAGAAGCCGCAAATAAGATACAGCCTACTAATTCAACAGCACCAGTAGGCATGTTCATCAAAAGAGAGTCAGCTGCCGAGTAGCCAAAATCGTCTGCCAAAAGAAGACTTCCAAAATTAGTTAAAGCACCATTTGGGATATTAGATGCTATAGCAAAGAAAAAATATAGCCAAGTATTTATGTCTAACATCGCTTCCTTGAATTGGTACATTTTGAAGTGCTTGTTACCAAATCCTTGTTGGTTTGTTCTAATACGCTCCACCACTAAAAGTTTTTCCTCTTCATTCAAAAACCAAGCCTTTGAAGGAATATCAGGAATATGTAACCAAAATATGATACCCACTACAATTGTCATTAAACCAGTTACTATGAACAAAACTTTCCAAGCTTCAATTGAATAATGAGAATCATGTTGGTAACACCCGTAAGCAATCGCACCACCCATAATAATACCAAAACCGTTACAAGAGAACCAAAGGGCCGTCCTCATAAATTGCTCCTCCTTCTTGTACCACTGACTAGTAATAATAACCATAGCAGGGGAAATAGAAGATTCAAACACACCAAGCAATGTTCTTAATGCTATAAAACCCGGGTATTTAGGAATAGCATGCATACATAATAAAAATCCCCAAATAATGATAAATACGGAAACAGACTTTGCAACTGGAAAACGTTGAAGAATTGTGCTTGCAGGAAACTCAAATGCCAAATAACCAATATAAAAAGCAGTACCTGCCCAGGAATATTGGTCACCCACCATATTTAAGTCAGTCTTCAAACCCATAACTGCTGCATAGGAACTACTTGTCTTATCCATAAACTGACAAGCGTACAAAAAGCAAATCAAAGGAAGTAAGTAAATGTCGATTTTCCTTAGCAATTTTCTATTAGTTTCTTCATCTATGTGTACATTCTTATTTTCAGCTTCAAGAGCAAGAGCCATAGCCTCATCTACGTCTCCCGTTATCTTCACTACTCTTCCATCATATGAAGTAAATGATGTTACTAAGTCTGGTCTGCCAATATTCTCCTTGGTGAAAGAAACTACTGGATAGACATTAGAATTGTCCTTTTCGCCGCTCATGTCTAGTCTTTATTATTAGTGAAGTTTTCCATTTTAACTATATTTTCTATGTTTATATAAACGGTCTAATGTCTTATCTTGTGCTTATCATGATGTACTTATCAAGATTTTTTTCACCGAATCTTCATCGGCTCAAACTTTATCCTATAAATATTCTTTTGCAGGTAAGGCTGATACGAAATGGCCGGGCCCCGCACTCGGCCCGTTGATTAATCTAGATAGCTGATATTTTTACTAAAGGAGGACGCTTTAAAGTTACACATAGGTATTTCTACTCATTAATTAATAGTTTAATTGAAATTGTTAGTGAATACTGGTAAAAAGATGGAATTTAAATATTTCAATATTAGTATTTTGTTAATTTTCTAAGAAATTCATCATTGCCTTCTTATTTATTGGTATAATTACTGCATAACTCTATAAATGTAGGAGCTCTTTAAAATGCTTTTGATAGCCCTTATAGATTAGCTAGTGATGTATAGGGTAACAATTCTCGTTCAAAGATAATGTAGAAAGTTTAAACCTTTTATCTTAGATTTTAATAGATAAGAAAATCTTATCTATTTAAAGCGACTGCACAAACTTAGTAGGTTAAATACAAGCCAAGAACTCTTATATTTTAAAATGACTATCTATAGTCAACATGGATCGGCATAGGGACGAAGCAGAGAATTTACCTTTGTTATCAGTTTACGAAGATTCTTCGACGTCCGTTGCTGGATACACTGTTGATAGTGTAGCACAAAAGGACCAAAACTTGTATAGGCGTTTAAGTGTAAGCAGAAGACCATCACTAATAGATGAAGAATATGATTTACCAAAATCAAAAGTATATCCAATTGTATTTAGTTTACTAACTGCTACATTCTTAGCATCATTGGATACAACTGTGGTTACAACGTTACTTATTGATATAGCCTCAGATTTAAATGCTGTTTCACAAGTTTCGTGGATTGCTACATCATATTTATTATCTTGTTCTGCTTTTCAACCATTATTTGGAAAACTATCTGATATATTTGGAAGAAAGAATTTGTTGATTTTTTGCTCCATTTGTTTTGCAGTCGGTTGTATTGTTTCCACGCTTGATTCATTCATAAAAGTCTCGATTGGAAGATTTATTACAGGCATAGGTGGTGGCGGACTAGCTACATTAGGAACCATAACTATGTCGGATATTATTCCACTAAGAAAGCGAGGATTATTTCAGGGCATGACGAACATCTCCTATGGTATTGGAGCAGCATCAGGTGGTGCAATTGGAGGAATTTTAGCTGATAAATTTGGATGGAGAAGCGTTTTCTTTATCCAAGTTCCCATTTGTGCTGTAGTGGGATTTCTATTCTGGTGGAATCTAGATATACAGGGTTCCCAAGATGAAGATTCCTCTATTATGCTCAAAATTAAAAGAATTGATTTCTTGGGCTCTGGATTATTGGTGACATCGTTAATAATGATAATTTTTGCTGCAACATTTGGCGGAAGAACGATTTCATTTGATTCAGTCATATTTAACGGTCTTGTTATTGTATCAATATTGCTCCTAATAGCTTTTACTTATGTTGAGCTTTACGTATCGGTAGAGCCAATAATTCCAGTGCAGTTGTTATCAGAGAGAACTATATTAGCATCTTCTTTAGCAAATTGGTTCTATTCTATGAGTGTTTTTACATATTTATTTTATGTTCCTATTTACTTCTCATCGGTGCTAAACTTCAGTGCCAGTGAAAATGGAACTAGATTAATCTCTAATTTTTTTGGAATAACCTGTGGGTCAGTTAGCGTTGGCTATTATATGAAGAAAACTGGTCGCTATTACTTTGTTTCTTGTCTTTACGGTCTTTTAGGAATTATAAGTACTGCAAGGATCTTCCTTATGCAATCTTCAATAGGTGTGTTGGACCAATATTCGATTTTATTTCTTCCAGGTGCTGCATATGCTTGTATGTTAACTGTGACATTATTAACATTGATTACTGCCGTGCCTTTAAAATTCCAAGCTAGTATCACTTCTATTCAATATACATTTAGGTCGACCGGGTCAACTATTGGAGTTGCTATTGCTAGTTCTGTTTTCCAGCTGAAATTGAAAAAGGAGTTAAATGAAAGTATTATAAAAATTGTTCCATCAGATTTGGCTAAAGGAATTATTGCTAAGGCCCTTGAAGATGCAAAATATGCGAACCTGGCTCCACAAGTAGTGCAAGAAGCAATAAGAGAGTCTTACGGAAAAGCTTGCAAAGGCTCTTTTTTCTTTAGTTTATCTACGATGATTCTAGGTTATATTTGCTTGCTATGTATTAAGGAGCAACCTTTGGATCGGAAAAAATAATTGAATACTCTATTTTATGCTTATAGATATGATAAATTTTATAAAAGATGAGGTTTTCTAGATTTTACAAGTTACAGTATAATATTGGGGAACTCTCAAGTAAAAAACCTATTTTTTATATGATATAATGGTCTATAGCAATCACTAAAACAAAGCATAAAGATCACTTAAAGAGTAAGAGGATTTTTATTGGTACCAAAATCGCTGTGAAACATGATATCAAACCATGGGTAGAAACCATTGATATTAATGAAGAAAATGTCTCTACTGCTTAGAAGAGAATGGAGGATGGTGATCTAAAATACAGATTTGTATTGGCTGGCTACGATAAATGTTTCAAGAACTAAGTATATAGCTAGGTGTATTATAGGTGTTAAATAAAATGGTAGAAGGATAAAATTAATATTATTTGAACTTAACAGTAAACTGAGTGTACAGATTCTATTTTATAGAAATCCCAATTTTTCAGACATTTTTGCAATTTTTAGATAGAAACCAAGCTTGATTAAATATTATTTTCCTGATTCAAGTAATATCACACTAACACACATTTTTTTCCAAACTGGATAATTAAAAGATATTTTAACTTAATTAAGCTCATATCAAAAATTAAAAAATTTCAAAAATAAAGTTGTTTTATCAGCTAACCCAGGGGGATTAAACTTTCTACTTATCACACTTTTTAAATTAGGTAATATTTACAGCTTGAATTTTTAGGTCATTACTTTTTTATCAACAGGATATATTAAAGACTTATTCCCTATTTTCATTTTTAAAACTTATTTTAAATCAATTTCAACCTTTAACACCTATAACAAAAATAATGTCTATACATTTCACTTAATTCTTTTTCTTCTTTTGTATATAATTTAAATTCTAATGTAACACCTCTTATTATCCATCCATCATTTTCTAATTTATTGAAAATTTTATCATAATCTATTATTTCCTCTTCTATATTTTCAGCTGTCTCACTATTGTATATGTTTAATATTAATCTTTTGTCTTTTATTATACATTTACATAATTTATTTTCAATATATTTAGGATTTTTCATACATGACATTATAAATAGGGAGAGATAAAAAGGCTGAAATATATATCGTTTCTATAATACTTTTACTAAATACAGAACATTGTACAATCCGATAAAACGGTTTAGCCAATTTCGTAGCAATAGAGATATAGCCATGTAATTGTCAATACGTCCATATGTAATTGAAGACAATAAAACTAATGATATCACATATCCTATCTTACTTGAATACATTATTAGTTTTCAGCTTTAACATTTCCACTCTAGTCAAAATTGAAGGATATCAGTCTGCTTAAAACATCAAGAGTATCAATCATTATTAAGCAATTTTATAAAATAAAGCAGAAGATTCCTTCAATAATATAGTAGACTAATCTACTTATGACAAGGGCGATGCTCTACATTCCAGGAAATTGGGTTAAGAAAATGACCATCAGCTAATATCAACTTTCAATATAAAAGAAAAGTATTTTTATTTTCCTTTTATAACCTGAGGAGGTTTTATGTCTACAATATTTTAGCCTGGAGGTGCAATCAATACTATAAGCAACCATTATTTAATTCTGAAAAATTATGTGGTAAGGCTACTGAATTAGAGCAATAATATCTTCAGTTCTAGCATATGAGTTTTCCTATTGATATAGCTCACTGGTATTCTTCTTAATAAGAATCATCAAAAGCAATTCGAACTAAACCAGCTAGTTCAGCTAAGTTTACAGTATATAAACTAGCACATTCTCCTTAACACCACCAGCTGAATACGCAACAGCCAATGCAGTATATTTCTTTGATCCATCACTTTAATGGACTGAATTCGACAGCAACTAATGTAATATTATTACTGTTAAAGTCTTTAATACCGATCTCATAATTTGATATTTTGTAATTCATTATTTATATAACTGTTTACTATTGAAAATAGACAGGCAGTAAAACTTTGATGTTTAACAACCTATAGGAGTATGATCACAACCGAAATATTAATTTTGAACATGCGTTTTAACCTTTTCATTGGCTACTAATTGATTTCTCTTTAAATTGAGAATGTACTTCTGAGGATTGAAATGAAGTTTAAGTTTCGTATGAGAATGATAATGCGACCAATGCAAGAATAGGTGTATTATGAATATAATATGACTCAAGCATTACTCTTTTTTTTTTTTTTCAAAGAAGTAAAGGGCCACCTTCATTCTTATAAATACTATATGTGATCTGCAACTGATGGACAACTTTGAAACGTTACTGCTTTTTTGGGTTGATTGTATTACTCCAATTTCACAGTAGTTTCAATTAATACTCCTTGTATCAAAGTAACTGTAACTGGAAGATTCTTATGAAAACGCCACCATATACTTGGGCTCTCTTCGAATTTTTCTAGAATGAGGATAACGTAAGTATAATAATTACATTAAACCACTGTATATTACCCAACCATTATATTATATATTCAAAAAAAATATTAACTATAACATTTCATCAAACTT
Organism: Schwanniomyces polymorphus var. africanus; assembly: GCA_030563145.1. Classification (NCBI taxonomy): domain Eukaryota; kingdom Fungi; phylum Ascomycota; class Pichiomycetes; order Serinales; family Debaryomycetaceae; genus Schwanniomyces; species Schwanniomyces polymorphus. The sequence goes on from JAKUBG010000088.1 coordinate 8,450, forward strand.
AAATCTATTAGAATATCTGTTATACAGCTCTTTAAGCATTAACCTGGATTTCTTTCCCCAGAAGATAAACACGAGAAAAAATAGGTGTATAACAAGACTAAACATTACATTTAACCAGGAAAATAAGGCCCATCCACAAACATCTATCCAATTTTGAACATAATACATGAAAAAGAAAGCCATTATTGACCCCATGGCAACAGTGAATATAAGAGCCTCATTTGCAAAGTTTGGGACACACTCAATACTGAAAGTGACGGCAATACTAGAAACTGCAACAATAGAAAAGCCTAAACAGGCAGCACCAAATCCGGCCAGGAGAAACCAATGCATTCCATTGTTAATACCTAAGCCATAAGAAAGAATACCAGCGACACTTACTAGCATTGGAATTATAATTGCCCATAATCTAAATTCTGGCTCCATAATACCACTATTCCTCTTTGCGAGTCTAACAGCTAAGAAATCCAGGAATGGTCCAACATATGCCATTCCAAGTAAACCACCAACAAAGGGGCTCAAATTAGTTAATCCAACTGCGCTATCAGAAAAATTATATGGTTCACCGGCGAAAACCAACGATTGAGTTGCAATAAATAACGATAACCAGGTAGATTGCAAAAAAAATAGAAATGAAGCCCAGATTACAGCAGGAAACATCCCAGGTATAAGCTGGATACTAAAAAGAAACCATAAGCTCCTAGGATCACTTTGCTTGAATTGAATTATTTTAATACGTTGCCAATAGTTCATTTTCTTGATTTCTTCATTATTGCTATTCATTGAAGATACTGCAACTGCATCAGTGGAACCCTCGACTGTTTTACTAGTCGATTGTTCGATTCTATCTCCTTCATCCTCCATTATGTCAACGGTACTTTGTACGTCTTCATTGCTTGAGCGACGGAAGGAAGTATCTTCCATTAAAAAAACCACTGCCAAAAGCAAAGCACCCGTTAATATAGTCATAACATAGTATGTCCACTTCCAGCCTATGGCTGAAATGTATCCTGCAACCAAGGGCCCCAAATATGTACCAGAGAGACCCGCACAGACTAGTATAGATAAATAGGTACTTCTTTCATGTTGGAAAAAGAAATCTGTGGATGAAAATTGAGTAAGTCCTTGAATTGGAGCAGTTCCAATACCCGAGAAAGCAGCAAAAACATACAAACGTGCTAAGGAGGTCAAATTGCATCCAACTCCTAAACCTATTAACATTAAGATGGTAGAGATGAAGTATACAAATTTTCTACCATACTTCAAAGCAAGTGGAAAGGTGAAGAGACCCGATATACCAATTAAAAGGAATGTAACTGCTGCGGCATTAGTCATAGTAGTGAAAGACCAACCTAATTCTTCATTCCAAGTCGTCCATATGGGAGCATTAAAATTTGCAGAAGCCGCTTGCAAAAGAGCCCAGAGGAAAAGAAGCACCAACTGAAACTTTTTCTTTAGTGGCAGCCAATTTAAAGGATCGTTAGGATCTGATGATGGTTTTGGGACCAAATTTATACTTTGGTTTGATTCATCTAGTTGAGCTTTTGCACTAAATAGTAAAGTAGAACCTGGAGCCAAATATTCCTCGTAATCAATGTCCTCTATGTCGTCAAGCATCTTAGTTGGCTAATGAGAAATATAATAACAAGCACTCAATCATATTTATAGATAAACCCCGTCCCTATCACTTAAATAATCTCGTAAAGTTTATTTTGTACCGCACTTCATTTCTGATTAGCCGCTAAAAATTTATATCACGAAAGATAAGGCTATCTCCGCTTTTTCTTTAGCGAATTCTCCAGAATTAGGACAATAACCATTTTAATAATAAGATAGGATTGATATAAAATGAAATAAAAGTGCCTTTTCTTAGTAGTTCTTGGTCGATAACTGAAGTTAATCTTTTTAAACGATGTTCTCCTCCTCTCAAGGCAAAAGCGGTGGTGTGGAGAATTTTAGAACTCTCGCAGATGAAATATTATTTTTCCTACTACGGCGGATTAGTTGCAACGCCTTCAGCAATTAGATAACGGAATTGGTTATTCCTAAATATTTTTCTATGAACGAGGAATCAACTTTGTCAAAAGAGGAAATACTTTCCGGTGACATGTTTTTTGAAGTATTTGGCGGGTTTTCTATATAATGCTATATAGTTTTACTTAGGATAATCCTTATTAAGTTAATTTGGATAAAAGATGACTTCATCGAAATACGGTTCAAATGATCCTAGAGATTTTCCTGAATCATTCAAGAAGCTCACTGAGCTAATGACCTTCGAGGGTTTTGAAGACCCTGAGAAGTTTAAGAATGAGTATTTACCTAAAGTTTTAAAGTACAGGGAAAACTTAGATAATGCATTACCAGAAGAATATAAGATTAAGCTCCCTAAGTCGCAAGATCAACTAGTTGAAGATAGGTTCAATGCAATTAAATTCTTATATGATGA